>JAMBLF010001360.1:0-109126 GCA_030578115.1 Leucoptera coffeella
ATCGGGTCGTAACAGAAAAACTACTGATCTGCCTGCAAAAGTTCAAAGACAATCTAGACGACTTCATGCATCTAGTGGTGCCATCTATCGTGAAACTTTTTGACGCGTCAGATTGCCCGGTAGGCGTGGCCAAAACAGCAATGGAAACGGTCGATGTTCTATCAGATTCCTTGAACTTTACAGAGCTAGTTTCAAGGATTATTCATCCGTTAGTAAGGAGTTTGGACACGTTTCCCTCACTTCGACCGACGGCCATGGATACCTTATGCTCGTTAGTCGTACAGCTGGGTCGAAAGTACATAGACTTCATTCCTTTAATACAAAAAGTGATAGTGAAACACAAGATTCAGCATACTAACTATGAGAACCTTGTTTCTAAGTTGCAATCGGACTCGACGATGGCTGCAGGCGAATTGGCGCAGTGCCTGAGGAAGAAACCAAAGAATAGTAATCAAGAGGTAAGTTCATTAATAAACAAGTAGAATAATTTAATTGCAGACAGAAAATTGAGTAACCACAATTGCAGATACTTTGCTTCACAGACATTACGTATTTCTTTTTTGAGGCTGAAGTACTAAACTTCAGTGACTTTTAGGTAACACCACAAATGTCTATTTACAGCCACTGTATTCAGTATAGCGTAAAAGGTGGCTAAGAGGTCTTTCAAGTGATTTCGTTGTCTTTACTCTTCACCTTTTGCCGTCTTACAAAACTCAAAACTAATACTTTATTGCCCATACTAACACTTTACGTGTTTCGTATGTTAAAACCGACTAAGTTTCATTAATTTGTTTGGGACGCAAACAAATATATGTATACAATAACTTAATTTACATGAAAAGCTCCTAACACAACTTACTTAGAAATACTGTAGAATATATTTCTAAGAATAATATATCAACACAAGAATATGTACATAATTTACAGTCGCTAAGGGTGAGGGAAAACATCCTGAGGAAACCTGCCTATCCCTCAGGATAGCTAATCGTCAGTGCCTATATACGGCGATACGGTTCACTACCTATCACGTTGGGTGCTGTCTATCTAGTGATACGCGGGCTTCGAATGACCCATACCTAACATGCCTCGGAGATGGGCATTCAAGCCTCTGACTGCCCCGCCATAATAAAAAAGGGAGTGTGTCGCCATAATACACAAGTCGTGAAGCGTACGAGTATGTTTTTATGTTTTTACAAGAATATGTATTAACATATTATTTTTTCTCCCCCAGACTAGGATAGTGAGCAGTGACACGTCGCAGTCGATCAAGAAGCTGTACGTGAACGCGCAGAGCCTGAAGCTCACGTGGACAGTGAGCAGCCGCGTCTCCAAGGACGACTGGCTCGAGTGGCTGCGCCGGTTCAGCATCGAGCTGCTTACCGAGTCGCATAGCCCGGCGCTTAGGTGAGGGTTTATAATCTGTTTGGGGGTGTATTTATGTTTTTTTAATTGCGGAAAACTTAGAGATGTTTAAAAAGTAGTAAATATAAATCGAATTTTTAACAATATAACAAAGAACTAATGTGCAACTGCGCTATACGCAAATGGCATATATTATTGAGGAATATTATTACACTATTGGTGTCATTTGGCCCTTTAGGTTTATTGTTATAGGGGATATGTTGTTGTTACTCGTTGTGATAGTTAGGGTAGCTAATTAAATTTTTCTCTAATTAATAGACAGTAGAATAACATTTAATTTCATTCAACATAATATTTACTCACAATAAATAACTTAAGTGTTGTAGAAATAATGTTAGTTTAATTTTGTGATATAATTAATAAAGAGAATTTTTTCCGAAGCACCAATGTTGGGAATTTTAAAAACTCATCCTTATTGTCATTTATTCTTTCACAGAGCATGTTTGGGCCTCGCACATAACTATTCCCAACTTCTACGCGACTTGTTCAACGCAGCGTTCGTATCTTGCTGGACAGAGCTAGAAAGCGACGCTAGAATGGAGCTTGCAGCGGCCCTGTCTAACGCTCTAATGGCGTCTACGGCTCCAGAGTTAGCGCATACGGTGCTGAATCTAGCGGAGTTTATGGAACACTGTGACGCGGGGCCCTTGCCTATACCGCCTGCTTTGTTGGGCGAAAGGGCAATGCAGTGCCGCGCTTATGCCAAAGCTTTACATTATAAGGTAAGCTTTCATCATGTTTCAATCAGTGCTTCTTTCATTGTATTGGAATAACAAATATTAATTTGGAAGAAGTTAATATTAAGCTTTGAAGACGTGTTCACGAAGTATTGTTGTTCTTAACTATATCATTTTATAAATCAATTTTCTTTGCAGGAAGAAGAATTCAGAAACGGTGCTACTTCTCAAGTTGTTGAAGCTTTAATCTTAATCAACAACAAACTCCAACAGAAGGAAGCGGCGGAAGGCCTACTCGAAAGAGTGAGAGCGCAGAAGGAGGCCGGAGACACGAGCTTACAAGTGCAGATACGATGGTACGAGAAACTGCACAATTGGGAGAAAGCCCTCAAGCTGTACGGGGAGAAGCTAACCCACGACGTCGAGGCTAACCTAGGCCAGATGCGATGCCTCGAGGCTCTTGGAGAATGGGGGAAGCTCTACGACATCGCCTCCGATAGATGGCAGGACATGAACTCTGATGAACGGCACAAGTCCGCCAGACTAGCGGCCGCGGCGGCGTGGGGCCTCAAAGAATGGGACTCCATGACCAAATACGTTCAATGTTTACCAGAAAACACGCAAGATGGCTCCTTCTATAGAGCTGTCTTGGCCATTCATAACAATGAATGGGAAAAATCTAAGTTACTCGTAGACCAAACACGTACGTTACTTGATTCCGAACTAACGGCAGTGGCTGGTGAGAGCTACCAGAGGGCATATGGTGCCTTAGTAAACGCTCAACTCCTAGCAGAGTTGGAAGAAGTAGTTACGTATAAATTAGTGCCAGAGAGAAGGGAAAACATTCGCCAGGCATGGTGGATGCGACTGCAAGGCGGACAGAGGCTAGTCGAAGACTGGAGGAAGATACTACAAGTGCGCAGCTTAGTGTTGACTCCGCAAGAAGACATGGCCACTTGGTTGAAATTCGCCTCTCTGTGTCGGAAGAGCGGTGCGCCCGGTCAAGCTCACAAAACACTAGTCATGTTGCTGGGATCGGATCCTAGCGTAGATAAGAACCTACCCCTTCCCACTCACGAACCCAGACTGACCCTCGCCTACGCCAAGCACTTGTGGGTGGCGGGGGACAAGCAGCTGGCATATGATCAGCTGCAGAAGTACGTCCGATCGGCCGAACCGGGCGACGAGGAGCACAGCCGCTTGCTGGCCAGGTGCCACCTCAAACTGGGCTCCTGGTGCGAGGCCCTGCACGGCATCAACGAGTCCTCCATCGCAGAGATACTGCAGAACTACTACGACGCCGTGGAGCTGGCCGAGGACTGGTACAAGGCGTGGCACGCGTGGGCCTACATGAACTTCGAGACGGTCCTGTTCTACAAGCACCGCGACAACGGGGACGAGGCCACGGCCACTGACAAGAAATTCATAGAGACGCACACGGTATCCGCCGTCGAAGGGTTCTTCAAGTCGATCAACTTGTCCTTCGGGAGCTCCCTACAGGACACCCTGCGACTGCTCACGCTGTGGTTCGACTACGGGCACAATCCGGCCGTGCACGAGGTCATAGACGAGGGCATCAGGACGATAGAGATCAACGTGTGGCTGCAGGTGATCCCGCAGCTGATAGCTCGCATCGACACTCCTAGGGCCCTGGTGGGGAAGTTGATCCACTCGCTGTTGATAGACATAGGCAAGTCGCACCCGCAGGCGCTGGTGTACCCGCTGACGGTGGCCTCCAAGTCCTCGTTCGTGGCGCGCAAGAACGCGGCCAACCAGATCCTCAAGTCCATGTGCACGCACTCGAGCAACCTGGTGAACCAGGCGGCGATGATCTCGGAGGAGCTCATCCGCGTGGCCATCCTCTGGCACGAGCAGTGGCACGAAGCCTTGGAAGAGGCCTCCAGGTAAAACACCATGTATTTTTATTTATATGTATAGAATTGTAACATTTTTGACTCAATAATTTCAGGTGTATTATAGTTTTTAATAACTATAGTCTGGCTAACGAAAGTAGATACTGGATTATTTTGCAATCTTTTTATATGACAACACTAAAGTGTTCCTACCATCGGAAATTCACCCTACAATTTGGGGTATTTTAAGTAGAAAGTACTTAGAAACAGTTAATTCTAAAAAGGCATTTTTAAAACAAACTCATTTAAAACATTTTTAAAATAAGTTTTAAAAATTCGTACGTCTGCTAAAATTGTGTTAATCGAAAATAAGTTTCGTATGTACGTGTTGGATCATTTCCAGAGCTACAGTAAGCCTTACGTTGGTCTAATAAATAGCTTAAGTAATTAGGTACACTATATCTTAACTAATTAGGTAGAGAAAAACTTGGCAATTTTATTTTAAAGAAAATTAATTTGTATCGGTTTTCCGAATAATTTGGTAAAATCAGAATCAGTGTATGGTATTCCTATTTCTGACGCCGAAGATGGCGTGTTGTTGATGTTTCTTTATGGTTGACTTGCGTATAGTTAGGTTAGGTTAGTACAGTCAAAATGTCTTGATATTTTTTTATTTTAATTAAGTAAGTACATATTCGTATTAGTTATTTTTTGTTTGTTCTTTTTGTTCCTTTAATACGCTACAATGGAGTGACGTATCCGTGTGATGTTTGGTATAGAGTTAATAAAGAGATAACAAGTTATATAAGCTACTTTTAATCACGTCATAACGCGGACAAAATTGGAAGCATCCACTAGTAAAATAAAAATAAATGTCAAAGTATCAAAGTGAGTTGTTCCGCCTTTCCTTTTTATTTTAGGGTTGCAATGCTAATATATTTTAAATTTGCCGCTCTTTTTCAGTATCTACTTTCGTTAGTCAGATTATACTAACTTAATCAATCATTAAATTTAGTAGAAAAAATGTTACATTACAATATTAAATACCATATTTGAACAAACTTAATATGATAGACAAACTGTAACATTCCCTTACTTCCAGATTGTATTTCGGCGAGAACGACGTGAAGGCGATGCTGAAGACGCTGGAGCCCCTGCACGCGCAGCTGGAGCGCGGCCCCCAGACGCAGAAGGAAGCCTCCTTTAGCCAAGCTTATGCGAGGGATCTCAACGAGGCACACGACTGGTGCAACCGCTTCAAGGTTCGTGGAATAGATAGCTTCGAAATTAACCTTTGATAAAGAAGATCCTCATAAAAGAGTCCTATTTTATAAAGAGCACTCTTTTTTGATTTTTTAAACTGATACATAAAGTTTTGATAGTGATTGTTCTTGGACGAAGGGAATAATTTATCGTTTACTTTTCACTCAAATCCGGAAAAAGGAATATTTGTCAAAATCCTTATGTATATTACAGAGATGTAATCCTACAATGGTATCGAAATTAACCTAGGTACTAAAAACTTTTATGGTCCTTCGAACCGTGATAAAAATTATATCTTTTCAACATAGGAGACAGGCAGCGTGCGCGATCTGAACCAGGCGTGGGACCTGTACTACCACGTGTTCCGGCGCATCAGCCGCCAGCTGCCGCAGCTCACGGCGCTGGAGCTGCAGTACGTGAGCCCGCGGCTGCTGGCGTGCCGCGACCTGCAGCTCGCCGTGCCCGGCTCCTACGCGCCCGACAAGGAGGTCATACGAATCGCCAATATACAGAGCAGCTTGCACGTGAGTATTCCTATCTCCTTGTTCTCATTACCTTTACAATAAACCAGTTTTACGAGTGAATGTAAGAGTTATAAAAAAATTACCGTAGATAACCTTAAAATTTCTAATAGGCTACTGATTTTGACCTGACACTAAACTATGCAACTTGTTGATATCTGACGCAGGTGATAACGTCGAAGCAGCGGCCGCGGCGCCTGTGCATCCGCGGCTCCAACGGCAAGGAGTACATGTTCCTGCTGAAGGGGCACGAGGACCTGCGCCAGGACGAGCGCGTGATGCAGCTCTTCGGGCTGGTGAACGCGCTGCTGGCCGCCGACCCGCGCACGGCGCGCCGCGACCTCGCCATCCAGCGCTACGCCGTCGTGCCGCTCTCCACCAACTCGGGCCTCATCGGATGGGTGCCCCATTGCGACACGCTGCACTCGCTCATAAGGGACTATCGGGACAAACGGAAGTGTCTGCTCAACATCGAGCACCGGATCATGCTGCGGATGGCCTCCGATCTTGAGAAGCTCATGCTTATGCAAAAGGTAAGTTTTTCGTGTAGTTAAATAGGTGTGTTTTTTATTAGTCGGACAAGAACAATATTTTTTGGACAATGAGTTGATTGCCTGACCGTTTGACCCCTGACGTTCTGATAAATTTATACCATTTATGTAACCTTTTTATTGGGTCAACAAAGCCTCAACAGGTAATCCAAAACGCCACATCAATTGCAACCCTTCTCCACTCTTTCAGGTGGAAGTATTCGAGCACGCGCTAGAGCACACAGCTGGGGACGACCTGGCGAAGCTGCTCTGGCTGAAGAGCCCATCCTCCGAAGTCTGGTTCGAGAGGAGAACTAACTACACGCGCTCTCTGGCTGTCATGAGCATGGTCGGATACATCCTCGGATTAGGTGAGTGCTCGTTGGGAAATTGATTTAGTTGTTATGTGGGTTATTTTTCAAAGCTAATTAGTATTGCAAGTGAAAGAAGGAATTTATAAAACATGGTTTTGAGAATACTTGTGCGTAATGTTTGTGGTAAAGGCCAATATTAGTGGTAAATGTCGATTTATTCAATTATTACTCTTTATTATTCCATACTATCCTAGAGCAAAGAACAGTAAAATATTTCAATAGTAGAATTCCATTAGTGCATTTCGAAACTAATAAACCTGTTACACAATCCCTGAACATTTCTTCTCTCTTCTTTAAGCTGACTCAATATTACTCTTAAGACTTCTCTTACATTCTTTTCTCTTTTAGGCGACCGGCACCCGTCGAACATAATGCTGGACCGCGTGACGGGCAAGTTCCTCCACATAGACTTCGGCGACTGCTTCGAGGTGGCCGTCACGAGGGATAAGTTCCCCGAGAAGATCCCCTTCCGCCTCACCCGGATGCTCATCAATGCTATGGAGGTGAGATGGGTTGTTTGACGATTTGGGAAATGCTTGTTTGAGTGGGAAGATTGGTGTATGTCATTATGTTAATTTGTTTTTTTTTTGTTATAGGATAGTTTTCTTTTTTTTTTGAAGATGGTATATTGTTATGATTTCTTTAAAGTTAAATGGTTAAGTTTAGGGAGCCGAGGTAGTCAGAATTGAATATTTATAATGCTACACTATACTTGTAGTATTAAATCTGATTTCTTCTTTACTAGTCGTAAAGACATTATAATATAAATAATCACCGATACCTTTTTGGTATGAATAGTGCTAGTAAACTAGGTTTTATTTTAAAGCAACTTAAATTAACCTAATCCCCATCAAGGCCTTAATATTCAACAGTTACACTAACCTATAATCAACCCCCAGGTGACAGGTATCGAAGGCACATACCGAAGCACCTGCATATCCGTCATGGAAGTGCTTCACAGGCACAAAGACAGTGTCATGGCCGTACTAGAGGCATTCGTATACGACCCCCTCCTCAACTGGAGACTAATCGACGCCGGCAAGCGATCAAGAACCGAAGGACTAGTACCCAACGAACCTAGTTCCTCCCCTCTCCCTAGTCGCAAAACTATAGCCTCTATCGAACCTACTGACGTTCCTTCAGAGAACAACCTTAATAAAAAGGCCCTAGCTATAGTTAATAGAGTAAGGGATAAGTTAACAGGCAGAGATTTCCCACATATAAAGGACACAGTCACGGTTGAAGACCAAGTAGACTTGCTAATACAACAGGCTACTAGTAACGAGAACTTGTGCCAGTGCTACGTTGGATGGTGCCCGTTCTGGTAAAGCTTCCTTTAGACGTAAGACGAACAAATCTGTGAGATAAATAAGTAATGTACGTGTAAATAAGAGTTAAGTGGAAGTAGTAAAATTTGGATAGAGATTTGGTTGGAGTTTTTTGTGTATTCGTGATTGATTTTCTTGTAGGTAAATACCGATACGAAAAAAATTAGAACGCACATTTTTATTTAAGTATAAATTTTGTTGTGTTCCTTTCTTATCAATTAATGCAAAGGTAATCACGTAAAATTGTTTCAAATACTTTTTTATGTTTTATATTTAGATGTCTAAAACGGCGATCTATTTTCCAAATTTTAATGCTTCACGATCGGATTGTGTTAAATTATTGTGGCGTGTAAATGAAAATTAGCCATTGTATCAATTAAGCTTCCAGTAATAACATTATCATGTTTAAATATAATACAATATGTAAATATGAAAATAGATAGATTGATAGCATTTATGAATGAATATTCTTTTCATGGGAGACCTGCAAATTACAAAGGAGGTAAATGAAAAAAGATTGTTTTAATAAATAATATATTGAAACTAGAAATATTCTCTTATAATTGAATACTGCGCTATGTGAAGATAGTCAAAGACTTAAATATTAACTGAAGATATTGCTAAGAAAGTTTAAACCACCTTTGTAATTTCCAGCTCTCCTTTGTTTCAATTGTATGGTAATAAAAGAATTCAATTTATTTAATTTAATGAAGAATGAGTTTTGATAAAAAGTAGGAACTAAGCAATAACGGAACCTCCTATAAATTATTGACTATTTTTCACATCATTCTATTTTTTCAAATAGTTTGATTGTTGATCATATTGTATAGTGTACACTGAATTATTTTCTAAGCAAAAGTGTTAAAACGAGTAAACCATTATTTACGAATCCTTCGAAACATTCTACCTTGTTTATGGTCAAAACATGTAAACCACATATTTTGCGTTTAACTGCATTTACATAATGTTCATAATAATTTATTTAACGACAGGTATGACGTTCCGAGTGCAAAAGCATTGATACATGTGCCAATTATAGATGAAAATATTATTTGTTAGGTTTAATTATTTATTATAACTTAATTAAATGAACACGTCACTTCGCTTTATTGTGTTACTGTTTTTCTAACATTTTTGACATTGAAAACCTCATTCTTATTACGTGTGCTGCGAGATATGTATAATGCAAATTATACGCTATTCGCGTTAAGTAAATACTGACGTCATGATTATCAGAGATAACACTGGCCAATGAGACGTAAGTAAATGAAAAAAACTCATATTGACCATTTGCAGACAACCGTCAACTAGACAGTTCTCACGTCTTATTGGTCAAATCGTGGCGACATGATGACGTCACTATTTTCTTAATGCGAATATACTATAGTAGACTAGTAACTAATAATTCCTCAAACATATTCAGTACGTCTTAATTGGGAACAAGAAATTGATAGTGACAATTACAATGAAAGATACGCATCCATTGTCCCGCGTACGTCACGCAACGGATTGAACGGATTTAACAAAACGATCATAACTCAGCTTATCAAAGGTGTACGGAATATTCTAGAATATCCTATATAAGTTAATTTGAAAAAATACTTATCCGTATATTATTAAAAGACATCGATTGGTTCTAGATCATTGAAATTAAGTATTCTGTAAAATTAACAACACTTTTATATGACGTGCTATAGGTATAACGTATATAGGAAATCGTATAATATTTGTTAAATCTACTAAGAGCATTATAATTTCACAATCGTAAGCATTATAAATAAAACTTGTTGGAATGTTTATAACAATTCTTCATTGATAGCATCTTGATATTTTGTAATTAATCTGAACAGTCATAGAAGTACCATAGTATCAGGGCATTTTAGGGTAAAGACACACACTATAGTATTTAAAGTTTATTTTTAGGCAGTTTTATCTATGAGTGGATTAATTTGTAAGTTTAAATAAAAGCAGTCAATAGTTTAAAAGTTTAAGGTACATTGTAGAAGCTGCAATCACTTTTTTGTAAGAATAGTTTAAAAAATACTGAATACAATGGAAATGGAAAATTTTGTTCAGAAATGACTTACTGCTATCATAAATAATTGAGTTACAAACGTACGTAAACAGATACATACATGCATTCACAGTTTAGCATAAGTTTGCAGATTTAGTGATCAAGTAATAAACAATATTAATTAATCAATGCAACTTTTGTAAGTAACTGAAATAAAAATACATATTATGCCCGATTTTATAACAATAGTATAATGGACTCTTAATTGTCTAAACTAATTGTATTTTGTTCAGAATTACTACGACCATGGTACAATATTGTGTTAATTTCTGTAATGTTAATTATTTTTAAGTCACTATTAATATTAGTTTACCACCATAGTAGCGAGGAAGCCAAATATGTTTATCTAGGAACAAAGTTTATTTTGTTTTTCACATTCCACGTTTTCATATCAAGAGGAATATCTAAACTTTGCTTATACGGGTTGCTAAGATACATAATGTTTGTAAACTCCAACGCGGATAGTAAAGTTTTGTATCGAAACTGTAAGACCATAGAAGTAAATGTTTTTGTATTGTAGGTCAAATGCAAAGCGAGACATAATATTTGCTGCTATCATAGTTAAAAAAAAAATTTTTAAGTACATTTTTTCATATAATAAGGTAGACTTTCATCATCATCATTTTTCGATGCAAAAGGTTACAAAGCTTATATTCACATTATAGAGACTTTTCTGTTGGTTTTTATGGTAGTATGGTTTGGAATTGACATAACATACATATAAATGCTGTTTTCTTTCTTGATTTTGTATGTAAACAAATAGTAGTAATGGCCAATCAAGTGTCAAGAATATTGTGTTCCTATTGAGTATATAGCTATTTTACGTAATTATTTTTAGATTTGAGTTGGATTAAGATCATGTAATTAAAAGGTGCAGAATTTACGTAGACTTCTTATAGAGAAGTAAAAAAACCTTAAGGTCTATGAACTTTAATCTACAATTAGCATATGAATTGTACTGAAGTTAGGCCCAATAAATAGGTCAAGCTTGAAAGCTTGAATGGCAGCTGGATAAAGTCGCAAACTAGCAAAGGACGTCATACATAGAGTTATAAACAAAGATCTAATATAAAAATAGTCTTAAATTGTAAAGGTGTAGCGATGTGAATATTCGCATGCCCTGTGTTCATTTAGTTTAGTTTAAACATATAGTTGTACATATGTATTGTACATCGCACGTTCGTTAAATTGTGATAGATCATACGAGGTTGTAAATATGTAGGGGTGAATAATGCTTTTGTACCTCAATAACAATGTTTAAAGTTGAAAATAAAAGAATATCAAATTGAAATACTTGTCTTTTTTCTGTATACGAGTATAATACATATACATTCACGTCTTTCAATACCTACCGGGGTGGAAAGAACCTCGGTAATTTAGTACTTCATAAGTCACTTTTTAGCAAATATTGAGGTTGTGATGTCATATGGAACATTGGTGACACGTTGCTAGCCCATCGCCCAATTGATCCCTTTTACCTATAGTCCCTTAGTCGGCTCCTACGTCACTAGTTAGCATTCGTTTTACGTGCCACTTTAAATGACAAGACAAAAAAAACGAGTTCACGACCACCACCATTAATCCTTGCGGGCAGTCAGAAGTCCATCTCCGCAAATGCGATGGTAGTAGTTCTACTGCCACCTCAAACCCACGTGTTGACCAGATAGTCAGTACTCAATATGAGAGGTGGTAAACCATGTCGCCATTTACAAGCACTAACAGTAGTTAGTTCGGGGAACAGGTAGGTTTCCTTACGATATTTTCCCTCACTGTAGTATTCGGCGCATTTTTTATTACGAAAATGTACATAGAAATTCATTAAACTTAATTTCTATTGGTACATGTTCAAGCGGAATTTGAACCCTGTAGCCAAGGATACCGAGTCAAGCCCGAAACAACTGAGCTACGTCGAATTATATAGCTAAATGAGTACGTATGAAAACGGATTATTAGGAAAAACAATGTGAGCTCTCCTACATACAAATAAGGTGAGAAAAAGTTAGCCTTTTGGCTAAGGGGTTTGTTACAATTACAAGACCGATCGATTTTAGTTCAATTGAAAGTATGGTACAGCATGACACGGGTTGGAGTTAGTTTTAAAGAAACACTCAAGTAAATGCAACGTAATTCATGTAAACATTTTCGTGTTTACATATACATTATTATCTTATCAGTAAATCATTAAAGAATAATATTATGAAATTCTAGAATTATGTCTGTTGTTAAGGCATTACCTTAGTGAGAACATCTGTTACTACATACATACATATCACGCCTGATTCCCTGTAGAGGGGTAGACAAAGATAACAGGCCCAGATCCTGACAAACCTCTTTCTCTTCATTGACACTCGTACACCCTCGGCGGTTATAAGTACTTCTTACGTCACCCTTTTTCAATTTGGCGTCTATATATATGACTCTCTTATTGGTCTGCTAGTAATGATATTATATTAATACGTACATAATTACGTGCCCATTGAATGTTCTGTACAGAAAATTCAATCGGGTCAAAATTAAATGGTCTTGTCACACATCGAACTGATTTTTTACGAAATAGGGAAAGGCTAAAGTAACAGATATCTGTAATAAAAGTCTTATAATATTTGCTCGTGAAATAATGTTATCTGCAAGAGTGACTTTCACGGTCCTTAATTATTATGAAATGTCATTTTGTAATCACTATCTTAAGACACTGCTGTCAAGCTTGATTATTTATTTATCTGTATCAACTCGTAATTATACGTTTTAGTTACATTTCATATTTAGAAAATATAAATATCCTCAGTATTATTTATTTATATCGACTTAAGATTGTACCAATTTATTATATTTCGGTTATACTGGATGCATAATATTTTAAAATGGATGACGTTCGAAATACTTATAACCACCGAGTGTGTATGATGTCAAGTGCTCTTAGTTCCGTGAGGGGCGAACAGTATTTAGAGGCGTGAAAACCCTTTGAAACTTGACATAAAAGGGCTATAAATAAAATATTTCATAATAAAATTTAATAACAGTAGCACAGGTAATGAAATAAAATATTTCAATTAGTATAAAAACAATGTTATCTTTGTGAGTATGAAAAATGCAACGAAAGCGATTGTTTAGCCATAATCAGTTCGTTGATCAATGGCTGAGAAACGAGATAACAACAGTTAGAGAGTGTCTGCAGTGCAGTGTGCACGTGTTTGTGATTGAATCCGAGTTTCCAACGTAAACATTACGGTCAATTTCTATGGAAGACTATAATGTGGTGGACTTTAGCTCTCTTAGTAAGTAAAAATGATACCTATACAGTTCCCATGTCATTTTTATCATATATTTTCTACGTCATGTTTTAAGTTTGCAATAAGTTTATATTTAACTTATTTAATATCTCTAGTTTTTTCTAATAGTGCTTGAATATAATGAAGATTAGTTAATCCAGTGAGTGCGTGTCAAATGCTTACAATTTAGGTCGATTAGTGAGTAGTTTTGTGCTATTTCCGGCTTTCTGGCCTAGTTTTCCCTCTACAATATCTCTAGCTGAATGAGAGTAATTATAAATGTATCTGTAGTAACATTAGTGGAGAACTATATTTACAAAGACAAGAGATAATAGTCAAATAAATGAGAATAAACAAATAAGAACAATTAAACGATAAAAATTTATTGTAATATTCAAATGAAGTAATTATAACATTTTTTGAAAATTCGAAATTTAATTTATTAACATATGGGTATGTTAAAGGTAGAGTTAAAATTCTTTGTGTGACATCATAATAATTACCCATTTACATATATTATAGCTAGATATATAGATAGGTATGACTTGATCTTTAGTTTGCTATACACTTAATTTTTTTCGTGTATTGTTATCGCACTGCATTGTTTTGTTCGTTACCAAAACAAAAGAAAACATGAATGGAAACGGTGAATACCTAGTTTCACACATCTCTTTATGTAAATTTCATGGTTAGGAGATATAATTTTTTTATTGTTATACGTATATCAATTTTACCTTTTTAACATGTGAACAGTCTTAAATAATAATGTAATTTTTCAAACATTGAAATTATAGTTATTTTTAAACACTCGCGATTTATACTCATTTTATTAATTATGTGAGATCGGGCAAAATAAAGGTAATCACATATCTTTATAGATTTATAGTGATTTGACCCGGTCTCACATAATTAATTTAAATTATGTTATTTATATTATTAACCAAAGCCAACAATCGTTACAAGTGATTGATTGGTTGAAAAGCAATAAAAATATCATAAAACCTTTATATTATTATATTCATTGCAAGTATGTACTTCTAAGTAATAAAATATATTGTAACGTAGTTTCATTTTTTACGTTATTTTAAAGGTGATTATTTGTTTTACGAGAAATCAACTGAATCAGTTTATACAGCACGACCTTGCAAAACCAATACATATATACACTTCACGCTCGTTATCCCTGAAATGGATAGGCAGATAATAAGGATTCCCTTTTTTCGATCCTGGTAATCCACATTCTAAATCCATACAACTCCTCATGCTAACTCGGTGGTTATAGATTAAATTATTAAATTCGACGTAGCTCAGTTGTTTGGGGCTTGACTCTGTATTAAGGGGGGTTCGAGGTAGCCATAGAATTACTACCTTCGCAATTGCGGAGATGGACACCTGAACCTCTGACGGGTAGGTAATGGTTAATGGTCGTGAACGCGTATGTATGTTTTATGTTGATTAATTAATTTAATGTCTCCTTGTATTACCATATATATTATTATTCTAAGTTTATACAACGTAATGCAAAGCACACGGGATGGATTTTCAATAAAGCACTAATAATATCTTTATTCAGTGCACGTAAACAATAAAAGTTGCAAAATAATTAATTATGCACCGCCCTTTTCATAGTCTAGGTGTTACATATACCTACCTATATTAGCTATACATCTACACAGATATCAATACTCATATATCATACATATTTTTGCTAAACAATATTCGCAACACGATTATTGTGCTTAATTGTCCCTTAAGAGTCACAATGAGCTTAATTGGTTCAATCGATGTAAAATGAACACTATGTTATGAGGCCATAGGCGCGATGAAATATTTATTTTTCTTTGTTTTCTTAACGTTGGCCGACAATACTTAATAAGGGACCAATCAAAGACCTCCTTTCTTAAACATACCTATTCCTGTATGCCGTAGTTAATAAATATTAGTTATTTCTAATGATGTTTCACACTTCACGATATTATAGTCATACATTTTTTGTTTAGCTTTGTAATGATTATTATTGTGTATTATTAAATTATTATTGTGTACACGTACTTAAGTCGTCTCCCAAATGGCTAAATATTATAGGTACGTGTATTATGCAAGGATTGACACAATACCGGTGCTGTGCATCATTTCGAGTCGACTTCTGTTACAGTAGAGAAAGCATCGCTCCGGGCTACAATAATGTGTATTAGTTGTAAAGTTTTCATTCTAATTACGTAGGGTGAATAAAAAAAGAAAGTTGCATGAAAAAGTAAATGGATTTTAGTGAGACGAGAGATTCGTAAGGATTGTTCGACAGTTTCTACCCATCCCGTTATGTAAGTTAATATCGTAATTCGGTGAAGAAAACATTAGAAAAACTTACCTATTTCACAGATAATATAATACTACAGTATTTCCTATAAGCCTATTTCATATGTGTAATACCTAGTTAGTAACTGCACACGGCTTCTTGGTTTAGCACCTAGTCACGTTAGATATTGATTATCAGGTCAAAAGTGGGTTTAAAGTAACCAAATACTATAACCAAAAACCTAAACCTCTGACTACGCCAGAAAGTTGCCCGACCGAAAGTATGTATATATGTAGGGTAATGTCATGAATATGTACACCAACGGGTTGTAAATCACTACATAGTATAAAACAAAGTCGCTTTCTCTGTCCCTTTGTATGCTTAAATCTTTGAAACTACGCAACGGATTTTAATGCGGTTTTTTTTAATAGATAGAGCGATTCAAGAGGAAGGTTCATATGTATAATAACATCCATTAAATAGTGTTGTAGGCTATATATTTTATTCCCGTGCGAAGCCGGAGCGGGTCGCTAGTAATATATATTTACAACCCGTTTCTTTCTTTTATGATCATAATACCTGCTTTTCAGGCCCCATAGTTCAAGATCTGATTAGAGCAGCGGTAGAGATACGGAAGCGAGCCCACTGCCCTTATTCCAACTTCGCGGTGGGCGCCGCCATTTTGACAGAGGAAGACAACAAGATCTACACCGGATGCAACATCGAGAGTGCGGTGTTCACGCCCTCTATATGTGCGGAGAGGACGGCGGTACCTAGGGCTGTTTGCGATGGGTATGTTTGGTAGTATAAAATGCTATGTTACCTGTTAAAATGAATTATTGACGAGGTTGTAGGGTGACCTTCTTACTGGTAACCTTCTTGCTGTTGAGGTTCATACATTAAATATTCACGTCTTTATTGCAATGAATGATCTCGACAAATCTCTCTTTCTTCGTACACCCTTCACGATACGCACACTTTATATTTGTACAAACTAAGTACGATATATAATAGGGATATTACTGAATACTATTGAGACTGGTTAACCTATCAACCAAAATACCTAAGAATTTCCTGGTTAAGTCATTCATTCTTACCTGGAACAAAAAGTTTATTACCTTGTTTTACTCGACTAATTCAGCAGAAAAACTTCATCGTGTTAGTAAAAACTTATCCTATCTATTAACAGGTACAAGAAATTCACAAAAGCCGCTGTGGTGGCCCACCAATCAGTATTCACGGCGCCTTGCGGGGTATGTAGGCAAATCCTCAGCGAGTTCAGAGGCTCTGACGGCGACATGGAAATATACTTGACCAGGCCCACGATGGATAAGGTACTGTGCACGAAGATATCCAAGCTACTACCCTTGTCGTTTACGAGTCATACAATCGACAGTGTTCCTTAGTATTATTAAATTATTTATTAGTAGATTTTGTTGTTATTTAGTAATGTCCTTAAAGTTCTGTTAGATTTACGAGACGTTAAGTTTCAAGGGAATGTTTAAAGAAGAGTTAGAGATTAGTATACAGGATATACTATTTTGTGTGTGTTTGAGGAGGTGTATGAGTGTCAATGAAGCGAAAGTGGATAGGGACAGATGGCGATCCATGATCTATGTACAATGA
Organism: Leucoptera coffeella; assembly: GCA_030578115.1. NCBI lineage: Eukaryota > Metazoa > Arthropoda > Insecta > Lepidoptera > Lyonetiidae > Leucoptera > Leucoptera coffeella. The sequence goes on from JAMBLF010001360.1 coordinate 17,234, forward strand.
TGTACATGTTCAACTATGGTAGGGAATGGGCGTAATGTCTATGTATGTATTTTGTGTTATACCTGATTGTGACGGTTGTATGCAATGTCATCAATCGGTTTATTATCTTGTGATACAGACTACTGAGTAGAAAGTAGAGTTGGGGTAGCCAAAGACATTCGCAATAAATAAAAGTAAATGTATATTCACTGGTTTATTTTGTAATTTAAAGTGAAGAAAAATAGAATAATCTTAAAAATAACAACATGAAACAATACTAACAATGATTATTTAGTCTCTAACTAAAATATCAAATTCTTGTTAAAAATAATTCGAACAAACACTATATCTAGTACTATTGCAAACTTCAACTTAAATAACCTTAAAGTATTTAAAAACAACTATGTACATTATTTACAAGGATATTGAATAGAGATCACATTTAAAATAGACTCGACTCTATTTCCGACTTCCGTTTTTTTCTTTACTCGATGTTCGATCTTTCCATCAACTATGATTTACTACAGATTTAAGTTACATTAATATTTCTTCTTAGAACATGTTGTAAGAGGCAACAATTTTGGATTAAATGTTTGGTATTTAGCTTAGTATTCAATAACAGTTTGCAAACTAAAGTCAACGGCCATCTAACAACTTACATATTCTCTTATCGATTTCGATTTCAAAGCAGCTGTTTCAAGTCAGCGGTGCTAACGATTTTTGCAAAATGGTAGTTCAGTATCACTTCAATATCAGTGTAAAGTTGTAAGTGGAATAATAAAACTGACAAATTTCGGCATTTTTAAGGCGCCACACTATTAATAAAGTGATATTTAACTACGATTGCATAAATGCATAATTAGACTCAGAACTTATCAAAAACACTACATTGATAACTTGAAAACCTACCAAAACGGACACCACCCAATGTAACACTGGCACAAATTCTCATTACTAGAAGCCTGTTTGATCAACAAATCGACCTGTTTCTTCACATCCAACACTTCTTGTATATGCGGAAAGTCTCTACCTGTCAACTTATCCCTGATCCTGTTAACTACTGCTAATGCTCGCTTGTTCACATTATGTTCTGGGGGTATTTCTAGTGATTCATTTAGATGTAAATGATGTCGACTTCTACTTGGCATAGTTGATGGAGACGGGGTATCAGTGGAGCATAGAGAAGCTTCAGGTATTGACTGACGTTCCATCTCGATGAGGCGCCAATTCAAAAGGGGATCGTAGACGAACGCCTCTAAGACGGCCATTACACTGTCCTTGTGCCTGTGTAGTACTTCCATTACGGATTCGCACGTGTGTCTGAAAGTGCCTTCGATGCCTGTTACCTGGAATGGGAATAAATTGAATTGAAAATTGTGAATGGAGATGAGTTCACATCTGATATATACCTACATATATTCATATTCATTCGCGTTCTTTAATACCGTTAGGGATGAACAGAATTTCGGAGATAAATTGTCTCCTATGTCACTTTTTAGCATGAATATTGGATTGTGATGTCAGAATGATATATGTATATGGTAATTCAATTGAATTCTGACTTCAGACTCTTCTGTCATTGAAATGAAATAAGTAGCCGAAAGAACTTCGATATAAGGAGGACTTAAGCTTCAGTCTGCCACTAAATACTAAAGGGTCGTGAAACGATTGCGAAATTGAAAACACACAGTCCCCTTACACTTTTGATTAATAAACAATTGTAAATAAATAATGTTTATCAATGATGAAATTACATTTCCATTGTTTACTAATTAATTTTGTAATAACACGAATTTTAAAAGACATCGGCGATAAGTTTATCATTATTTCATTAATCCACATGATATATATTTTTTGCGATAAGATAAAGTGTGATCTTTATTACATGAATTAATTGACACATCGCTTGTACACAGCATAATTCTAAACCTAAGAATTGGCAAAGAGCGGGTGCTATGAGCTATGATATACAACATTAATTTATTACTTACAACAAAATGAAATATTCGCAAACATAGATAATCACAAAAGGGATAAATAACATATTGTACACACACAATATAATTATTTCATATTACATACACTCCATTTACATACATACACGACACGCTTTCCCTATTAAAAGGTAGGCAGATATCACGGATCCCCATCTGCTTCGATCCTGACAAACCACTTTCACTTCAAAGATACACATACACCTCCTCATACACACTCCGCGGCTCTAACGTGACCCTTTTCAATATTAATTCAATTACACCCTATACATACATACGCTTCACGACTTATGTATACACACTCCCTTTTTTATTATGGCGGGGTAGTCAGAGGCTTGAATGCCCATCTCCGAAATTTCGAGGGCATTCATTTCAAGGGTACTCCGAAGCCCGCGAATCATATAGTATGTAGTTATATAGGTAGTGGCCCGTATCGCCGTATATAGGTACTGACTATTACCTATCCTGAGGGATAGGCAAGTTTCCTCACGATGTTTTCCCTCACCGTTAGCGACTGTAAATTATGTACGTAAGTGAAAAACACGTAATGCCAGAGTCGGGATTCGAACCTAGGACCTTTCTAATACGAAGTCCGAGGTCTTACCCACTGGGCTACAGCCGTTATTACACCCTATACTTATGCTAAATTTGACAAAGGTATACCTCCATAGCATTGACGAGCATTCTGGTGAGGCGGAAGGGGATCTTCTCGGGGAACTTGTCCCTCGTGAGGGTCACTTCGAAGCAGTCGCCGAAGTCTATGTGCAGCACCTTCCCTGTGACGCGGTGCAGCATTATGTTCGAAGGATGTCGGTCGCCTGTTTAGGATGAAAGATAGTCTTTGTTACTTAAATGTAATCTACAATAGATGTAGAATAATTATCTGAGATGTATGTACAATAGATGTAGAATAATTATTTATGAGGTTTTATGCAGTGTATAGGGTAATATTGAAGAGGTAAGTATGCTTAGATACGGTTTAAAAGAAGTTCCTGATATCCTGATATCCGCTTATCAATCTCTTTCGGAAAAAGTCTGGCATAGGACTAATAAAATAATAAATCAAAGTAAATGTACTTTTACGCATATCATAGTGATGTTTAATTTTCTTCATGTAAACGATACCTTAACAGATGGTCTTTACCCAACAGAAGATTATGAGATGTAGTGAAAATGTCATTCCAATATCAAGTTAAACATATGTTTATTTAATATTTCGGTACCCTTACCTAACCCTAAAATGTATCCCACCATACTCATGACAGCTAGGGAACTAGTATAGACTGTTCTCCTCTCGAACCAGACTTCGGCTGAGGGACTCTTCAGCCAAAGCACGCGGGCCAAGTCATCACCCGGTGTTTGGGCCAGCGTGTACTCTAGGACTTCCACCTATGAAGAATAAAATTTAGTATAAGGAACATTCATGTTTTTACATATGCTTACTATGTAAATGAAACGGTGCCTGCACATATTATTCTACTTTGACGAATAATAACGTAATCTTACTTTTTTATATTTTAGAACTCCAGATCATCCCTTAAACTACGACAAAGCCTATGAAAAAAAAATTACAGAACCATGCATACAAGTTTCAAATTTTACATTTAACACAAATAGACTTTCCTTATAGATATTTAAAAGAGTAATATATTCTAGTCACAAAAATAAATGTCATCAACTCATTTTGTTAATTTACCGTTGTTTGAAACTTTTACAAATAAAACAGTATTCATCTATCTGTATTGTATATCTGTCTATTCCTCTGCAGAGAAACAAGTAAGATGTGAATGTATGTATTTATCAAAACGACGACAATTAACGCACCTTTTGCACGAGCATCAGCTTCTGTATATCAGAGGCCATCTTGAGCATGATCTGCTGCTCCGTACTGATGGCAGCTCTCACATTATTCTTCTTCTCCCTGTAGTCACTGACCAGGTTGTAGAGCGTGTCGCAATGGGGCACCCATCCGATGAGGCCCGAGTTGGTGGAGAGCGGCACGACGGCGTAGCGCTGGATGGCGAGGTCGCGGCGCGCCGTGCGCGGGTCGGCGGCCAGCAGCGCGTTCACCAGCCCGAAGAGCTGCATCACGCGCTCGTCCTGGCGCAGGTCCTCGTGCCCCTTCAGCAGGAACATGTACTCCTTGCCGTTGGAGCCGCGGATGCACAGCCGCCGCGGCCGCTGCTTCGATTTTATTACCTAGGGAATAAGGGTATTGTTTGTAGTGAATCTGTTTAAGATTGAGTACAGTATTGTGACTTTAAATCATATCCTTAAATTGGAAAGCATAAAAACCAATCCATTTGTATTGTGCGTCAGAATAAACAAATACTCGAAACTGGGCCCTTACTCCACTAATTCATTTTAGCCACAATATTACTTCAATATCGATATTGTGGCACTTCAGTGGCCGTAATTTGACACTTTTGGCACACCACTAACAAATTTTGGCCACTGAGGGGATATCGAACTATATCTGCGTCTGAAGTACAAAAAAGCTACTCCACTAACCAAACGTCAGTCAAAGTCAGTTCAATATCCTTATATTTCGTACTCCACTATTGATATTTCCATACTTGAGTGGCCACTGAGGTGCCACTGAAGTGCCATAATATCAATATTGAGGCACAAGTGTGGCTGTCAAAATATTAGCAGAGTGCCCCTTTTACGGCCGAGACGCAGAAGTATCGCTATAGCGACGCAGTTGAGAGGCTGTCAAAGTTAATTAGTGGAGTAAGGGTCCTGAATCAGGTGATATTTTGTTAAAATCTCTAAGAACCGCACAATAACCTTACAATGTTTTTATTTCAAAAACATCGCAACAAGACGTCGTAGGTAATTTGTAAAGAAAGCAAACCGATGCAGATAAACCTTTGCAGAATTTGGGATCACACCGATTATTCCTGCACTGAACTATAGAAGTCATAAATAGCGACGTATTTTGGCATTCAGAGGAAGTATTCTTAGGCAATTCACGTCAAACGAAAGAAAAATATTTTGGCCCAAAAAAATTCTCCAACAAACACCCCCAACAACTTTGTATCAAAATTATAATTTTTTTTCAGTTAATATTGTACAAAAATAAATCATCATCATCATCATCAGCCTGAAGTAATCCACTGTTGGACATAGGCCTCCCCCAAATTACGCCACTTCTCCCTGTCAGTGGCCGTTCGCATCCATTCAATGCCGGCCAACCTGCGCAGGTCGTCTTCCCACCTTGCCGGGGGGCGCCCCACACTACGTTTACTGAGACGCGGTCTCCACTCTTGGACTTTTTTGCTCCAACGACCATCAGTCCTCCTGCATACGTGAACAGCCCAACTCCACTTCAGCGTGCTAATTCTTTTCATAATGTCGGTAACTTTAGTTCTCTGGCGTATCACCTCATTTCTGATGCGATCTACCAGAGAAACCCCGAGCATCTTCCGCTCCATAGCACGCTGAGCGACTTTGAATTTATGGGCTAGTCCCGCAGTGAGTGTCCACGTCTCAGATCCGTACGTCATAACGGGGAGCACACACTGATTGAAAACCTTAGTTTTCAGGCATTGTGGTAAAGACGACGTGAGGACATGCCTTAGCCTTCCTATCCTAGCTGTATTCTTCTGTCCGCCTCCCTCTCGAAGTTGTTTCTGCCAAGCTGTATAATTTGGCCTAAGTAAGTGTATTGGGAAACAACTCCTACGGGAGTGCCCCCAAGGGCAACCGGTCTCGGGACTACCAAATCATTAAACATGATTTTGGTTTTTTCTAAATTCATCCCGAGTCCGATGCGTCGAGAAGCAGCATTTAATTCGGACAGCATTTCCTCCAGATCCTGCAGCGACTCCGTCATCAGGACGATATCATCAGCAAAGCGGAGGTGCGAGATGTATTCCCCATTGATATTTATTCCTCGTTCAACCCAATCCAACATTTTGAAAACATCTTCCAGTGCACTCGAGAACAGTTTCGGGGACATAACATCCCCCTGTCTGACACCTCTCTGCCACTGGATAGGTTTCGTGCCGTGGCCTTGGAGTTGAACGGTCATCATGGCGGAATCATAAATATGTCTCAGCACACTCACGTATCGCCAGTCGACGTGAGATCGCTGCAAGGATTCCATGACCGCCCAGGTCTCGACCGAGTCAAAAGCTTTCTCATAGTCCACAAACGCGAGGCAGAGTGGCTGATTATACTCGTTAGTTTTCTGTATAACTTGCCTCAACGTGTGGATGTGGTCTATGGTGCTAAAACCCCGTCGAAACCCAGCCTGTTCTGGAGGTTGAAAGCTATCGAGCCTGGCTGAGAGTCTATTGGAGATGACCCTTGAGAACAGCTTATATATGTGGCTCAGAAGTGTTATCGGCCTGTAGTTCTTCAAGAGGGTCTTATCTCCCTTCTTGAAGAACAGAACAGCCACACCTCTGCCCCAACATTTCGGAGTTCTTCCGGAGAAGATGACGCTATTGAAGATTCTCAGGAGCTCCCTCAGAACCGATCTTCCACCAGATTTCAGGAGCTCAGAAGTGATTCTATCCTCTCCCGGAGCTTTTCCATTTTTAAGCTGTTTTAAAGCCATCTCAATCTCATCCATATCTATTTCGGGCATGTCCTCTGTGAAGTGGCGTGTTAATGTGGCCCTCGAATCGGAGGGGTCGGGAACAGGACTTCGGCAGCGCGAGCGGTATAACTGGCCGTAAAAATCTTCAATCTCAGCCAAGATCTCTGGCTTAGAGGTGACCATGTCTCCACGAGCTGTCCTCAACTTCGTCATGTGGCTACGTCCCAGTTTTCGGGCGAATACGCGCATCCCACGGTTTTGCTCGATCAACTCTTTTATGAGGAGAGCATTAGCCTTACGTAGGTCACGTCGTATTGCCTTCTTTATCTGTTTGTTTAGCGTAGCTGTTTGCGAAGGAGATGTCTGTGGAGTTTCTCGTCTTAACCTCATAAGGTCCAAAGTCTCGTCCGAGAGATCCGACTTTCGGTTCCCAGCTCGAGCGCTGCAGAACCGGCTCCCTTCCTCGCCGATTATTTTGCTCACATTTTCGAGGTCCTCGTCAACATTGGTCGCGGTGTGCAGAATGGCAAAGCGGTTCTGGAGTTTCAACTGGAACTTGGATGAACCAGCAGCCATTTGCAGTCGGTTAGGTCGGAGCGTGGACTTCATCATGCGCATCCTTTCTAGCTTATATAGATTGACAAAAATAAATATATGTTATTATTAACAACATCCGTAGCCGCGTTTACACAGCGAGCCTCGTTGGGTTGCCGAAGTTAACTAAGGGCGTAGGCAGAGTTTGAAAGCTTAACCATCAAGAACTTTCCTAATCTGTTACTTTGAGTAACATCCTGAGAAAACCCGCCTATTTTTCCAAACGTGCAATAATCAGTATCTGTAAACGGCGGCATTGTATACATTGTTTTTTTACGTCTAATTATGAGATAAAAAGTGGGTTACGAGTCATCGACATTCACAATGATCACAGATGGACACTAAACCTGTACCTATCCAAAAAGTTTTACGTTTGTGAATACATATGTACGAATAGTAAAACTCAATGCCTATTCATTCCTATTCAAACTACTCAGAATAAACTGTACAAACTGCGTGCGGTTACTTACATGCAGCGTGCTCTGTATATTGGCGATGCGGATGACCTCCTTGTCGGGCGCGTAGGAGCCGGGCACGGCGAGCTGCAGGTCGCGGCACGCCAGCAGCCGCGGGCTCACGTACTGCAGCTCCAGCGCCGTGAGCTGCGGCAGCTGGCGGCTGATGCGCCGGAACACGTGGTAGTACAGGTCCCACGCCTGGTTCAGGAACGTGTCGTTGCCCGTTTCCTGTCAATGACGTGTATTCAATGGTCAATGGTTTACGGTCTTACTTAATAGGATGGAAGATGTAACTTCCTTAAAGATAATATGTAACTCTTACAAATTGTACATGATTTAGGGTCCTAGTTTATGAGAAAAATGAGGCATAGTGTCAAGGTACAATTTATAGGAATATTTAAGCCGTGATCTACTTTGGCGATAGAGAACAATCAGCTCAACGAATTGTCTGAAGTAACGAAGAGTGTAATGATTATTATACGAAATAGGTATTTCGATGACGGCTTTCAATATTGCTAACACAATTATTGCTTAGCTCTACAATGTACTATCTTAAGCCGAACAATAAAAGTATGTTCACCCTAAACAAGTGTCATATCCAAGCCTGCTCTAAAACAAACGTATATGTTAAATATATCCCAGCAAGAAAACACGTCGTACCTTGAAGCGCGTGCAATAATCGCGTGCCTCGCGCAACTCCCGTCCGTACATTTGCACGAACGAGTGCTCGGTGAGCGTGCTGGCGCCGCGTGCTAACTGCTCGTGCAACGGCTCCAACGTGCGCAGCATGCCCTTCGTGTCGCGGTCGCTGTAGTATAGCCTGTGATAGAATATGGTTTCATTAATGAAGTTATGCCTAATTGAAATAAGCTGGTTTCAAAGCAAGGGTTGTTGTTTATAAGTAGACATTGAAACTATGATATTTCCATAGATGTCCCGGGATTGTCGTCCAATAAATACATACATGCATGAAATATAGTCAGCACTTCTGGCATGCTGAGTTAAACTATACGATAAGTAGTTTTAATGGAACCATATTTCATGATCCATATTTATTGATTCATAACTATTGAATAAAAACTTTGCACCTCTACGAAAAAAAATGTAACAAACACAATCTAAAAACAATGCTACTCACCTCGACGCTTCATCCAACCCGATGCACCACTGCTCGTGCCACAAGATGGCGACACGGATCAGCTCATCCGATATGATAGCGGCCTGCGACACTATATTCTGCGAATGTGCGCACATTGTCTTCAACACCTGACTGGCTGCATTTTTCCTCGCAGCCGCCGAAGATTTTGAAGCCACTGTCAAAGGGTACACCAAAGCTTGAGGGTGGGACTTCCCTATATCGATCAGCAGTGATTGCACCAACTTGGCCACTAAGGGTCTTGGACTATCAATCCTGGCTATCAACTGGGGTATAACCTCTAGCCATACATTGATGTCCACTTTACGTATACCGTCGTACAAGGTCTCGTAAACGAACGAATTGTGACCGTATTCGAACCATAAAGTTAAAAGCCTTAACGTGTCTTGTAAAGAGCTCCCGTTAGATAGAGTTATGGACTTAAAGAACCCTTCAACCGCTGGTATTACGTACTGGTTCAAGAAATCCGCTCTGAATATCTTTTTCTCACCAGAACTGCCGGTTAGGCTGCTTTCTGATGTGTTATCTTGCTGTTTGAAAAAGAGGACCGTTTCGAAATTCATATAGGCCCACGCGTGCCATGCTTTGTACCATTCGGGGGAGAGTAACGTAGCTGAAGCATAGTTTCTTAGGATATCTGGGATAGATAGTTCGTTAATCTCTTGTAAAGATTCACTCCAAGCTCCCAATTTGAGGTGGCATCGAGCTAAAAGCCTGCAGTGTTCCTCGTCCCCTGTACCGGCACCTTCTACGTAGCGTTGTAGAAGCTCAAACGCTAACCGTCTCTCTCCACCGTGCCACAAATTCTTAGTATGAGCTAAGGCTACTCTAGGTTCTTGTATGGATAGAATCAATTCTGGATTACTCGTAGGGTCGTTGCCCAATATGTTTGTCAGCACTTGGTTCGCTTGGGTCAAGGCGCCATTTTTCCGACATAGGGACGCGTATTTCAGCCACGATACAAAGTCTTCTCTAGGCGAAAGTACCAAGCTCCTGATCTGGATTATTTTGCGCCAATCATCTATGATGCGTTCTCCGCCTTGAAGCCTCGCCCACCAGGCTTGCCTTATAACATTCCGGCGTTCTTCTATCAATTTATACGAAACCACTTCTTCTAATTCGCTCAGCAATTGACTGGTAACCAACCACGGGTACGCCCTCTGGTAACTTTCACCGGAAACCGCTGTCAGTTCCGGATCTAACAGACTCCTGGCTTGATCTACGAAGTGTTTGGATTCCGCCCATTGGTTATCATGTATCGCTAGTATAGCCCGGTAGAAAGCGCCATCTTGTGAGTTTTCTGGTATAATGTCTACATGTTTCTTCATCACGTCCCAATGTTGGAGTCCCCATGACGCCGCAGCAGCCATTTTAGCTGCACTCTTCTTGAAGTCCTCTGTCATGGTGTCCCACTGTTCTGAAGTGACGGTATGGAGCTGTGACCAATCACCCAGGGCTTCTAAACACCTCATTTGGCCCAGCCTAGCTTCGGCATTCGTAGATTCCACTTCCAACTTCTTCTCGTATAGGCTAAGAGCCTGTTGCCAGTTCTGTAGCTTTTCGTACCACCTCACGTGGATGTTCAATGTGTGATTGCCTTGTTTTCTTTGCTGCATGACTCTCTCTATTAAGCCATTTGCTACCTCTTTCTGTTGCAGTTTATTGTTTATGTGAATGAGAGCTTCTACGACTTGAGAGCTTGGATTGTTTCTGTAGTCCACTTCCTAAAAAGATTAAATTGACTCATTAGATATAATAATAACTTTTCTTACATATCTAACTATTCAATCGTTTTATATAAACTAAGCACTACTAAGACTAATTACTAATGACTTTTATACACAGTTGAATGTAATTGAATATCTTAATAACGTCATAAGCTTAAAAATTGCACATATGAATGGACAATATTTTAAACCGCATTCTATTTAACGAAAATAATACGGTTTTTACATGATCAAAATACATAAATATACGATCTAGCGGAAAAAGAAAGATAAATAAAAAAGACTTAAACCTACCTTATAATAAACAGCCTTAGCATACGCCCGGCAAGCGATGGCTGTATCTCCTAGCACTTTCGCCGAAATAGGTAAGGACCCTTTCTCACAGTGTTCCATAAACTCTGCCAAATTCAGCACAGCCATTGACATTTCTTTGACGTCTGTAACTGTCAAAACGTGTTCCAACGCGTGGATCAACTCGCCGCGTGATTGGTCGTCGATTTCTGTCCAACAGGACACGAATGCCGCGTTGAACAAATCTCTAGCAAGCGGTGGATACGTTTGCGCTAAAGAGGTGCACGCTCTGAAAAAGTATTTTATCAATTTAAAAATAAATATCTACTAAAATATTTTTTTCCATAATAATAACAACGTGAAATTTAACTCATTCGACGCCGCGCCATTTTTCAGCGTCTTACTAGCGGAGCCGCCATACAAACGGTCATGAACACGCGAGGCGTGTCCGTGGCTCTGCGACTAAGAAAAAATGGACACGCCACGCGTGTCCACTGGCTCTGCGACAAACTTAATGTTTCTAAATACGTTAATAATACATTGTGGTAGTTTATTTCCTTAGTTCTGTTTGTGCAACGAAAGAGATAAGGTTGTGGCAACAGTATAGTGATTTTAAACCAGGAATTATGGTGGAATATGGATATTTAGGTAAATAGGTAAATTAAATATGATGTGATTCTCAAACTTACTTATATATTAATAAATTTTTAATATTTTTTGTTGTTTGTATGCTATATAAATTATTTACTCATCTATCGACTAAAATCACTCAGAAACATATTATTTTGTAAGTACTAATATTATAATAAACAAGCTAACGTAGTGAGTTTGATGGAAAGTTACACAAACTTTAAGAACCTCTGGTCGCATACTCAAAGTGGACACGCGTCGCGTGTTCTTGGCATCCCACAAGGGGTTCGTTTTTAGTATAAACATAACTTCTTTCAAAGTAGAAACCACGTGAATATATGGTTATTCGTGTGGTAAATACCATGTACACAAATTCTTATAAAAAAATTTCATGTACTTTTCGAGATATAATCGAAAACTTATGGACACGCGAGGCGTGTCCGCGGCGTGGCGAGTAGAATTTTCATGGACACGCGAGGCGTGTCGTTGGCTCCGAATGAGTTAACTACTACATATATGACACACAAGTAGACCTAATACAAAATACACAACAGATTTCAAGCCAACTACACAAGTTTCACCTGGGTCAATGTTGATGCGAAACCGCAAAAAGGCAACAAAATTGTACCAATGGATATAAATGAAAATGTTTGTTAGAGAAAAGACATTTTCAGGAGCATTTTTAATACAGTCATGCCATTTCCAGGTCAATGTTTGTAAGAAAATAGTCATTTTCAGGATCATATTAGTAAGAGATTAGTAATTTCCATGACCACTTTGTCAGAGAATAGAGACTCTCAGGACCAAATTTGTCACAGAAAAACCAGTTTCAGGACCATATCCGTAACAGAAAAGCCATTTTCAGGACCATATTTGTGAGCGAATAGCCATTTTCAGGACATTTCTGTTAGAGAATAGTCATTTTCAGGACCATGTTTATTGGCTAATAGTCATTTTCAGGACTATGTTTGTTAGAGACAAGCTTTTTAGGACCATGTTTCTTAGCGAATAGTCATTTTCAAGGCTATGTTTGTTAGAGAAAAGCGATTTTCAGGACCATTTTTATTAGCGAATAGACATTTTCAGGACCATGTTTATTAGCGAAAAGTCATTTTCAGGACTATGTTTGTTACAGAAAAGCGATTTTCAGGACCATGTTTATTAGCAAATAGTCATTTTCAGGACAATGTTTGTTAGAGAAAAGCGATTTTCAGGACTATGTTTATTAGCGAATAGTCATTTTCAGGACAACGTTTGTTAGAGAAAAGCAATTTTCAGAACTATGTTTACCAGCGAATAGTCATTTTCAGGACTATGTTTGTTAGAGAAAAGTGATTTTCAGGACTATGTTTATTAGCGAATAGTCATTTTCAGGACTATGTTTGTTAGAGAAAAGTGATTTTAGGACCATGTTTATTAGCGAATAGTCATTTTCAGGACTAAGTTTGTTAGAGAAAAGCGATTTTCAGGACTATGTTTATTAGCGAATAGTCATTTTCAGGACTAAGTTTGTTAGAGAAAAGCGATTTTTAGGACTATGTTTATTAGCGAATAGTCATTTTCAGGACTAAGTTTGTTAGAGAAAAGCGATTTTCAGGACTATGTTTATTAGCGAATAGTTATTTTCAGGACTAAGTTTGTTAGAGAAAAGCGATTTTTAGGACCACGTTTATTACCAATAGTCATTTTCAGGACAACGTTTGTTAGAGAAAAGTGATTTTCAGGACTATGTTTATTAGCGAATAGTCATTTTCAGGACTATGTTTGTTAGAGAAAAGTGATTTTAGGACCATGTTTATTAGCGAATAGTCATTTTCAGGACTAAGTTTGTTAGAGAAAAGCGATTTTTAGGACTATGTTTATTAGCGAATAGTCATTTTCAGGACTAAGTTTGTTAGAGAAAAGCGATTTTCAGGACTATGTTTATTAGCGAATAGTTATTTTCAGGACTAAGTTTGTTAGAGAAAAGCGATTTTTAGGACCACGTTTATTACCAATAGTCATTTTCAGGACAACGTTTGTTAGAGAAAAGCGATTTTCAGGACTATGTTTATTAGCGAATAGTCATTTTCAGGACTAAGTTTGTTAGAGAAAAGCGATTTTTAGGACCATGTTTATTAGCGAATAGTCATTTTCAGGACTATGTTTTTTAGAGAAAAGCGATTTTTAGGACCACCATGTTTATTGGTGAATAGTCATTTTCAGGACAACGTTTGTTAGAGAACAACGATTTTCAGTACTATGTTTATTAGCGAATAGTCATTTTCAGGACCATATTTTTAATAAAGCAGTAATTTTCAGGACTATCTTCGTGAGAGAAAAGCGATTTTTAGGACCATGTTTATTAGCGAATAGTCATTTTCAGGACTATGTTTGTTAGAGAAAAGCGATTTTTAGGACCATGTTTATTGGCGAATAGTCATTTTCAGGACAACGTTTGTTAGAGAAAAGCGATTTTCAGGACCATGTTTATTAGCGAATAGTAATTTTCAGGACAATGTTTGTTAGAGAAAAGCGATTTTCAGGACTATGTTTATTAGCGAATAGTCATTTTCAGGACTAAGTTTGGTAGAGAAAAGCGATTTTTAGGACCATGTTTATTAGCGAATAGTCATTTTCAGGACTATGTTTTTTAGAGATAAGCGATTTTTAGGACCACCATGTTTATTGGCGAATAGTCATTTTCAGGACAACGTTTGTTAGAGAACAGCGGTTTTCAGGACTATGTTTATTAGCGAATAGTCATTTTCAGGACCATATTTTTAATAAAGCAGTAATTTTCAGGACTATGTTCGTGAGAGAAAAGCGATTTTTAGGACCATGTTTATTAGCGAATAGTCATTTTCAGGACTATGTTTGTTAGAGAAAAGCGATTTTTAGAACCACCATGTTTATTGGCGAATAGTCATTTTCAGGACAACGTTTGTTAGAGAAAAGCGATTTTAAGGACCATGTTTATTGGCGAATAGTCATTTTCAGGACAACGTTTGTTAGAGAACAGCGATTTTCAGGACTATGTTTATTAGCGAATAGTCATTTTCAGGACCATATTTTTAATAAAGCAGTAATTTTCAGGACTATGTTCGTGAGAGAAAAGCGATTTTTAGGACCATGTTTATTGGCGAATAGTCATTTTCAGGACAACGTTTGTTAGAGAAAAGCGATTTTCAGGACCATGTTTATTAGCGAATAGTCATTTTCAGGACAATGTTTGTTAGAGAAAAGCGATTTTCAGGACTATGTTTATTAGCGAATAGTCATTTTCAGGACAATGTTTGTTAGAGAAAAGCGATTTCAAGGACTATGTTTATAAGCGAATAGTCATTTTCAGGACTAAGTTTGGTAGAGAAAAGCGATTTTTAGGACCATGTTTATTAGCGAATAGTCATTTTCAGGACTATGTTTTTTAGAGATAAGCGATTTTTAGGACCACCATGTTTATTGGCGAATAGTCATTTTCAGGACAACGTTTGTTAGAGAACAGCGGTTTTCAGGACTATGTTTATTAGCGAATAGTCATTTTCAGGACCATATTTTTAATAAAGCAGTAATTTTCAGGACTATGTTCGTGAGAGAAAAGCGATTTTTAGGACCATGTTTATTAGCGAATAGTCATTTTCAGGACTATGTTTGTTAGAGAAAAGCGATTTTTAGGACCATGTTTATTGGCGAATAGTCATTTTCAGGACAAAGTTTGTTAGAGAAAAGCGATTTTAAGGACCATGTTTATTGGCGAATAGTCATTTTCAGGACAACGTTTGTTAGAGAACAGCGATTTTCAGGACTATATTTATTAGCGAATAGTCATTTTCAGGACCATATTTTTAATAAAGCAGTAATTTTCAGGACTATGTTCGTGAGAGAAAAGCGATTTTTAGGACCATGTTTATTAGCGAATAGTCATTTTCAGGACTATGTTTGCTAGAGAAAAGCGATTTTTAGGACCATGTTTATTGGCGAATAGTCATTTTCAGGACAACGTTTGTTAGAGAAAAGCGATTTTCAGGACCATGTTTATTAGCGAATAGTCATTTTCAGGACAATGTTTGTTAGAGAAAAGCGATTTTCAGGACTATGTTTATTAGCGAATAGTCATTTTCAGGACAATGTTTGTTAGAGAAAAGCGATTTTCAGGACTATGTTTATTAGCGAATAGTCATTTTCAGCACTATGTTTGTTAGAGTAAAGCGATTTTTAGGACCCTGTTTATTAGCGAATAGTCATTTTCAGGACTATATTTGTAAGAAAATAGTCATTTTCAGGATCATATTAGTAAGAGATTAGTAATTTCCATGACCATGTTTGTCAGAGAATAGAGACTCTCAGGACCATATTTGTCACAGAAAAACCAGTTTCAGGACCATATCCGTAACAGAAAAGCCATTTTCAGGACCATATTTGTGAGCGAATAGCCATTTTCAGGACATTTCTGTTAGAGAATAGTCATTTTCAGGACCATGTTTATTGGCTAATAGTCATTTTCAGGACTATGTTTGTTAGAGACAAGCTTTTTAGGACCATGTTTATTAGCGAATAGTCATTTTCAAGGCTATGTTTGTTAGAGAAAAGCGATTTTCAGGACCATTTTTATTAGCGAATAGACATTTTCAGGACCATGTTTATTAGCGAAAAGTCATTTTCAGGACAATGTTTGTTAGAGAAAAGCGATTTTCAGGACTATGTTTATTAGCAAATAGTCATTTTCAGCACTATGTTTGTTAGAGTAAAGCGATTTTTAGGACCCTGTTTATTAGCGAATAGTCATTTTCAGGACTATATTTGTTAGAGATAAGCGATTTTCAGGACCATGTTTTTTTAGCGAATAGACATTTTCAGGACTTTGTGTGTTCGAGAATATCTATTTTCAGGACCATGTTTGTTAGAGAAATGTAATTTTCAGGATCATGTTTTTCACAAAATATTCATTTTCAGGATCATGTTTACTAAATCGCCTCTCGTCTTATTTCGTTAACTTAATTGTGGATTTTTCGGTTTCTTATTACAACTTTACCTTTATATGACGCAAAAAGAATGCTAACTTACCTTCTTTCACGGCATGTCTTAGGAGGCGACTAAGGGACTAGGGATAAATGGAACCTTAACCCCAATGATCATACTAAAACGTGACCTATGAAATATTTTACCTCCGAGGTTATGTCCTCTCTGTAAATGTCTATGTATATTAAAGGATGTGAATGTATATATAGTAGTTACAACCCTTTTGCTGCAACAATAACATGCATAAGTTAGTTTGTAAGTTTTTTTATTGTAAACGTTTTGTATTGTGTATGTTTTTGTGGCCGTAAATAAACGCTTTTATTATTATTATATGTATATATCGTCATGATCGTAGAACACTGACGCATGTGACTTTTTACAAAACTAAATTGCAAAATTTAATGCGGTTTCGATTTAGCATTTTTGAGTTATGTTGAAAAAGCCGATTTAACTTCAATGCCCTTTTCTGTACAGTATGGAAAATGAAGATCCGTCTATGTTCTACGATTATGACGATATGTACGTACCTTATAGCTGGACTATGTGACTCAGTGATGAGCCCCACACATAGCTTCCTCAGCCACTCCAGCCAGTCGTCCTTGGTGAGGTTTCCCTCGGTGGACCACAACGAGCGGAGGCTCTGCACGTTCACAGGCAACTTGTTTATGGCTTGCGCTTCGTTTATGTTTACCTGCGGGATTAAACTGTGTATTACGAAACCAACATTGCTACAAAATATAAATATACGCATGTCACGGAATTATAAAAGCGATTGCTGTTATTTTTATAGGAACACACGAAGATTATGGCTAGGAGGTAAATTAAAATAAACAACCATCGCAATAATCGTCATTGATTCGTTAGAGGTCCAAATTAAGTTTAGCTCGAAAGGAAATTTAATTGATATATTTTTTATGATTATGTGTTTTTAAAACAAAAAAAACGCATTCACGACCATTAACCCTTGCGGGGTAGTCAGAGGTTAAGGTTTTCATCTCCGCAATTGCGAAGGTAGTAATAGGCAGTTTTCCTCATGTAAGACAAGTATACCATCCCGTAAAGTTACCTCATAGTATTACTATATCGAGTATATTTTTTAATTAAAGTGAGGTTTTAATTTATAAAAATCAATTTAAAGTTGAATTTCTGATAGTTCCGCCAAAACACTATTTTGATCAAAATGGCGACGATGTCATTTTTCACTGACGTCATCAGACGGTACAAGGTACCACGTGACGTCATAGTCAATCAGTCATCATTCAGTCAGTAATTTTCTGCCGTTTTCGGTCACGTGATATCCATATAATAATGTAAAATCTTCAAGATTCGTTTTTAGCATTTAATCTTAATAATTTGGGGTTTTAAACACTTCAGAACTATTTAAAATCTACCAAAGTATGCAGATGGCAAAAAGATATCCTATATTTTTCATATAGGAAAGTAGCCTATTCTATGGACACCTCGAACCCGCGTGTTAACCATATAGTCAGTACTCAATGTGACAGGTGGTTAGCCATGTCGCCATTTACAAGCACTAACTATTACCTGTTCGACGAACAGGTAGGTTTCCTCACGATGTTTTCCCTCACCGTATAATTCGATGCATTTCGTAAATGTGTTTTTATTACGAAAATGTATGTGTTATTAAATTTTTTACTATAACAAAACGGCAAGGTATACTAAAAAGTTACTCACTTCTCGATTTTTCGACCGCATTCTAGACCTAGTCTCTTCCCAATAATTGTCGTCCGCTGCCAAAGTTGACGTCATTTGGAGTCTTGATATCAGTACGATGTAATTTTGGTTCTGAATCTTGTGCTTGGACAATATCTTCTCCATTGAGGGTACAAACTCATTATAATCCCTGCCTAGCTGAATTATCATCGTGCACAAAGTATCAACCGCCGCCGACCTTAGTGCTGGGTTATTATCGATAACTCTCGCGAGCGAATGAATGATCCTAGAACTGTACGGCTTCAGGGTCAAATATATCGATAAATGGTCCAACGTCTCCATCGCTAACTTCGATACATGTACGGGCACATCCTTAGCGTCAAACAACTTCGTTATGGCTGGGATTATAAGTTGTAGTACATCATCTAGATTATTCTCGAACTTTTGCAGGGCTTTCAAAAGCTTTTCCGTTATGTACTTATCTCTACTAGTATCGTTGTTGAGAACCCTCAGGATTTGTGGTAGCACTTTGGGTAAATATATCTTGAATTCACTGCCCAATGAAACGGCTATATTTTCTATCAATTTTATCAACGTCGGCTGCAAGATGCTTCGAGGCCAAAACTCCTTTATCAGGTCAAAGATCTTCCCCAAGTAATCCCTCACGTGAATCTTCACTATTGATACCAAATTGGCCAGCTGGTTCAGAAGGAACTCCCTATAATTACTGTTATCTGTCGTTTTTATCACGTACAACATAGTTGGCATCACGCGAGATATATAAGGCACGCACTTAATCCCCAGCGTTTGAAATATGAACGTCACTGTATGCACTGTTGGTATATGGTGTTGGGACAACGCCGGATCCCTTACTATTTGCATGAGTGACGTCAACACGATGGCTGGGTAGAACTCGTCTAGAACCAACGGCGACATATTGACTAGCATCTCACTTATATTCGCGTCCAAACTCTCTTCTGAACCATTCGTATCTGCTACAGGTATAAGCGGAGGTGCCGTGTGTACGTCTATTAGTCCTTGATTAACTTTGTGCTTATAAGGATCAAGAGCCCCTAACAAGCCTAGGACTCTTATGATTTCTCTTCTATCTCTCGGACGTTGCTCCGTTTTAAGGAACCCTAATAACACATTCATGAGGTTAGGGTACTCTATGTACGGAGCGACAACATAGCCCGTAGCGCTGATAAGTTGCCCGAACGTCCAAAGGGCTACGCTTCGTTTTTCCAACCCATTGCTATCCGCGAGAAGCTCAACTAATATTGGCAGGAGCTCTGGCAGCCACTTGTTTAATATATTCCCATCTCCATTCACGTCCGCGATGTCTCCAATCGCTTTCAATATGCTCATGACTACGCAGGGACTGCTGTCTTTCTCTTTCAACTTGGGCACGAGTACGTTCAATATGGTGTCGACGTACGGCCGCGTCAGTGTTGGCGCGCTCGATATGAGGTTGTTTAGCATTCGAGTAGCTTCCTCCTTGTTCCGCATGAGACCGGAGTGTTGTATCTCCATTAGGAACTCAATATACATCTGCCGTACAGTTGGAGTTATGTAACTGGGGTTGATCACGCTCAATCTACCAATAGTACACATAGCTAACTCTCTGAGCTCTATATTTTCGTCATTAACTGCAATGAAGAAAATATCTAAATGTTCCTCTTGGGCTAGATACATATCAAAGATGGGATCGGAGAATATTTCGAAGACCCAATAACGCACATCTGTATCAAAATCTGTGAGACCAATGCTTAGAAGTTTACCTATCGCCTCATCGATCATCGAATGCATAGTCCGCGACTGCGTTTGGGAAGCCCTATCTATAGCCTTGACTAGGAGTTTAGCTGAAGTCTTGACCGCTTCTAACCTCACTTCTTGTTGGTCACTGAACACGTAGTGCTCTGTACATCGTCTCACAAATGACATTAGTATATGTTGCCATTCAAAATCGAAGTTCCCCAACGTACGTAACGCGAGAACAAGATTACTAGCATCTTGAGGCTCAGCTAGCATAGACAATAACATGTGTTGTTCAGCGCTGTTCGAACTCGATGGCATGTAGGTTTTCTTCCTTAGTATTATAGAGAGCATGTTCAACATCCGATCCGATATGTTCTCTCTGAGACAAGGCAGGCTTTGGCATAGTTCCTTGAGACATATAGTCAGTTGTAAGCTTAGACCTCCGGAACACATAGATTCTAGTAACTCCTTTATATCTTTTTCTACGCCTTCTTTTAAAGCGTACGAAAAAAGGGTGATACAATTGAACAGCGGAATATCTGAAGGCATACGTTTCTTCGGCGTATCACGATGACTGAGTGCCATTTTGATGATGTCTATTATTCTCTTCTGGTACGGTTGGATATCGGACTCTACGGCTACTGCAATAAGGCCCAAAGTTGTGAAGGCTATATTTTTGTCCTTTTCTTTGCTGCCAAGGAATGTTATCAGATGGTTGATGGAGGATTTGAGATGCCTCTTCACAAATACATCTCGGTTGAAAGCGGCCAGTCGTGGCATCATTACTAAGAGCATTTGATGCACATTTTGTGCTCTTGAAATCTGCTGGGCCATCACATCTGAAAATATAAATACATATTAACCATGTCACCATAAGATTTTAATTTAAATCAACATTAAACATATTTTGGGTACTATTATAATCATTAACTCCTTATACATTATTGCTTTTGGGTGCTATGATTGAAAGTCTGAAATACTTATTGTGACTCAAATCATGGATTAAAAAACTAAACCGTCTACGTCACATTGTTATGGATATAACCTGCTTAACAGCCACAAAATGGAGAAAACTAACGAATCAATATAATCATTACAAAGTCTCTAATTTCTAATACAAGAGAATAAAAAATAGTACCTGAACAGATCTTTTCATACTTGTCCAAGATCAACTGATGGCATATGGAGGACTCAAACACAGTTGACGACTGACTATCATCATCGCCAAACCCTTGTGACGTCCAACCGTGACTTTTAGCTAATGTGGCTATTTCATCCACCGTCTCCTGCTCTGCATCCAGCTTCACCATCAGATTCATGTATTTCTTTTCCCATTGTGCATTAGAACACCTCAGTAACTCGTTCAGAATAATCAACGCTCCATGTACATGGTCATCTCGGCTCAAATTCCTTTCCCTTATAGTGTTATCTTCAAACGATTTCACTGCCTCTTCGTAGCATTGTACGTACCAGTGCGCTTTACTCGCATGTTTCGTACCCTCCCTTTGCGCCGTAATAACAAACGCAGCTCTGAGGGCTTTAGCGGCATTTTCACGTATCAACTCTTTGGGATCTCGTAAGGCTATAAGAATGTGGTTGAAAAACCTGTCTATGTATTGATAGAAGTATGATGGCATGGAAATGGCTAGTTCCCGGCATATCAATGTAGCGGAAAGACGGTTCCCTTCATTCCGTTCTCCGGTCAACCAGTTGAATGCTGTTTGGAGTTCAGATTCTACAAATTCATCTCTTTCTACTCCAAGGTTTGCAGCCAGTTTTCCCAATGTTCTGGCTGCTAGGTCTAGAGTGCTACAATCAGCTGATGGGAATATGATGTTCTTAAGGTAGCTAGCATAGCGGAGAGTACGCACTTTGATAGACTCTGTGTCACATCCCATTAGGCATACTGAAACAAGAAAAGTTTTAATTATGTTATACAATCATAGCAATGTGGTTATTTTAATCTTTCAAAGTTACTGACTTAAATGATCCATGAAATAATGAAAGGTTTATCAGTTGTGCCACAATATTAAGAGTACAAATAAACCATAAATATTTAACAAGGCCTGAGTATACCGTTGTATCATTTAGTCAACTGTTGTCAAATATGAATAGCAACTTGTACTTTTGTGTTTAACTTGCAGCAAACATGGTTCAGATCATTTGTTTACATTACAGAGAACATTAAAATCTAACTCACCTATTGTTAATATCCCTGCTTTCTTTTCCGTAGAATCATGACTTATTAACATAGAGTGTATCTGCCGGTTAAATTCATCTAGGAATTTATTCAATGTATCCGATGGCATTTCACGAAGCTCCGATTTGGCATAGTGATACAAATCTCGAATACATTTACGCCTAGTTTCCCCATGGCGTGATTTTAAGCCCGCTACTAACTCTGAAACTTGGTTATTAGGCATACTTATCTGTTTATTATAATTATTATTGTAGTTTATATTTTAATCGGTTACTGGTACGCATTTCGACTCACTCAAGCTCATCATATTTATCAAGAATTTCGTCAACTGACAGCAACATTTCTCACACAAACTAAGTTCATAGCCATAAAAGCTAAATATGGTTCTTCTTTAAATATTAAAAGTACGGTCGAGGGCAGTCGTAGAATGATTTATAATTTGATTTCCACTATATAATATAAATTCAAGATCAAGGAGGAAAACAAACAAATTCAATATAGAGATCCCGCCATATAAATTGGCAGTTGGGGGCGTCGCCACAGTCGCGTAATTCAGTGTTACCAGTAAACACGCCAAAACTAGCACTCACTGTGCCATACGGCTCGATACATTATAGAGTACCCGCCACATACGGTGGCAGTAGCCAAACTTGGAACTAAATTTGACGTTTCCGCCATTGCGTGTTATTTTGTATGAAAAGTAAATTTAGTATTACCAGCGTTGTGTTTTTTGCCCACTCTTTGTAATTTTTATGTTTGTTAAGGGTGATTATAATAAATTGATTTCCGGAGTTTCTTGTTAGTTCTTCTCCAAGCTAGGGTCTCCGCTGATCTAACCTCGGTAAAAAATATGTAAAGACAATGCTCAGTGCCATGTTTGAAATAATAGTTTTAAGAGATTCGCGATTTATACTCATGATATAAGATATAAGGGTGTGTATAAGATTGATTGCAGCTGTGGGAAATCCTATGTCGAACAGACTAAACGGTCTATTGCGGACAGAGTGAAGGAACACATAATATATGTAATATATAATAAGAAGGATAAGTCCCGTTAATTATTAATCATGTTTGAAATAGTATAATAAACATATTTTGACTTTGATATATTAATTTGTTTTATTTGAGTTTATAGCTCTGCAACCAAAGATCGTTACAAATGAAACCTATAATGTTTCGAGCCGTATGGCACAGTGAGTGCTAGTTTTGGCGTGTTTACTGGTAACACTGAATTACGCGACTGTGGCGACGCCTCCAACTGCCACCGTATGTGGCGCGATCTCTAGGTTTCATTTGTAACGGTCTTTGTTTGCAGAGCTATAAACTCAAATAAAACAAATTAATATATCAAAGTCAAAATATGTTTATTTAAAATAGGCCCTATCACGAGCTCTCTTTGAATGTTATCTTATGATCTAAGTATAAATTAAAAAAACTATTTAAACATGATTAATAATTAACGGGACTTATCCTTCTTATTATCTATTACATATATTATGTGTTCCTTCACTCTGTCCGCAATAGACCGTTTAGTCTGTCCGACGTAGTATTTCCCACAGCTGCAATCAATCTTATACACACCCTTATATCTTATATCATGAGTATAAATCGCGAATCTCTTAAAACTATTATTTCAAACATGGCACTGAGCATTGTCTTTACATATTTTTTACCGAGGTTAGATTAGCGGAGACCCTAGCTTGGAGAAGAACTAACAAGAAACTCCGGAAATCAATTTATTATAATCACCCTTAACAAACATAAAAATTACAAAGAGTGGGCAAAAAACACAACGCTGGTAATACTAAATTTACCTTTCATACAAAATAACACGCAATTGCGGAAACGTCAAATTTAGTTCCAAGTTTGGCTACTGCCACCGTATGTGGCGGGTACTCTAACGTCAAATTTAGTTCCAAGTTTGGCTACTGCCACCTTATGTGGCGGGATCTCTACTCAATTCTGTTCAACCTATACTATCCAATTCAATTTTTTATTGAATTGCTTACAAGGCCTATACAGAAAATTTAAACCTTATCATTTCTAGTCGTGGCTTTATCAAATGATGTGGAATCTATCTACGCTATTATAATAATCTGAACTATATTATACAAATTTTTTACTGTTTACTGTTGTTTATATTTTATACTAACTAGAAATGAAATATTTGGCGAGGTATAAATTGCAGTATTCGCACCAAGGGTTTATAATGAGAGCAATGAAGCAAATATGCATATCCTCGGATCGAGCCTAATGAGACCCGTGATCTCTGTCTACCCCCCTGAAAGAAACCAGGCGTTTGTGTCTATATGTATTTAAAAGCAATCTAAAAGATTCACTAAAAATGATTGATTAATCAAAGACTAACGGCGCGCCCTTCTATTATATGACGCCTATAATAAGAACTCAGTTGTGGGAATCAAAATGTTTATGCAGATATATGTTCCCGTATGCTGACTATTTATCTCGGTATTGTAATGCGATATTTCATTTCAGAGGCATTCATTATCAGGAGGTATTCATTAGGTGGTAGAGATAAACTGAAAATCCTGAAAAGTTCAGTAGTTGTTGTCGTATGTAACACATAATTATCTAAGTTATTTCTCCTTTTTTGTATCAATTCGATACGTATGTAAAATGAACATTATAATTCTCCAAATTGGAACTGGGAGAATGACGCGTACTTTTTCGACTGTCTTTATCTGTCAGTAGTCATTCAATTTCCAATAATCATCACGTCTTGAATGTCTCAAGCACTGCTACAAACAATTTTGCTCAGCTGTGAATGTAGCATTCGTATTTAATTTGAATTTTAATTGTTCGACTAATGTAATATATAATTTACATTAAAAGTATTAGTGCTTGAACATAAGTTTTAATCATTCGTAGATAATTTCAAGGAAATATGAGTGAGCTCAGTCAAGAAGAGGTGAGTGTTTTTGTTGTAATCGGGCCTTGGTGTGTCGCATCTAATGTCGTAACAAAACAAAGAATCTTATCGCCAATTTCGATTCTCATTAGTCCTTCGATGGAGTTGTAAAGTTGTTCTGTATGTTTCGCAGATCAGGAAACGCCGCCTGGCACGGCTGGCAGCACTTTGCGGACCAGCAACTGCTGCTCCAGCAGCTACTTCTGCTTCTACCACCCTCACCAATGTGGAGGCTTCCACCCCCGAGCAACCCCGTCTTCCGAACGCGACAAATCTTTCACCAAATAACCAAAACAATGAGGAAAACAAAGAAGAAAAGTTCTCAAATGCTGTTACAAATGGGGAGGAGAATAAAATATCTTCTGATGGAATAATAGTGACAGAAAAGTCTGAAAAGAGTATCTTAGA
Organism: Leucoptera coffeella; assembly: GCA_030578115.1. NCBI lineage: Eukaryota > Metazoa > Arthropoda > Insecta > Lepidoptera > Lyonetiidae > Leucoptera > Leucoptera coffeella. Next base: position 42,579 of record JAMBLF010001360.1, read on the forward strand.
TGAAATGCCTGACACGAAAATGACAGATTTATCTCAAACAAGACAATATAGTAGTTTTGACTCAATGGGTGATGATGCACTTTTGACCTGTAGCTCAGTAAGAGTAGGAATGCCAGCATCTGTGGCAGGTACAGACGATGCAGCCCAGGGTGACCACAACATACAACGGGATTCAGTTCAGTCACCTCAATTTGTAGAACCTGTGGCCATGAGACCTCGCCTTAGTAATGCTTCCCCGAGCTGTTCAAGAAGATCCCTGTCCATGGAGGTTGATGAAGATAGAAATTCACAATCTGAGCAACAACAAGAAGCTATGGAGGTTAGTGTTATTTTGTTTATTAATTAGATTACCCACATTTTTCACTTTTACATTTTGAATATTGAAATTAATACAGCTTTAAGTTACAATTTGTATTTTAATTTTATTTTATTGACAATTTAATCTCACTTGATTATCTTCTTTTATTGTTATGTGGTGTTAAATTATTGTGACATTATGGAAAATCAACAATTTGTTAAAGTGAGATATGTTACTTCTTCAATTTAGTATAAAGTTTTTGTTTTAAGGCCATAACAGTTATAAGTATTGTCCCCTAGTGCTGGAATTATTATGAGCATGCAATTGTTTATAAAGAGTATTTTCACTAGGATTTTTTAATATATTATATGTAAAGTTACTAATAATGCATGATAATAATATAGTGAATAAACAATAATAATATATATATAGAGCATAGATAGATTATAAATAGGTATTTAAATTTGCCTTTAATTCAAAACTAACTGCCAAATAATGAAATAACTAATAAAGTTGTCACATTAATCTAAAAACAGAACTATCCAAAGTATGTAAATCACAAATAAATTGTATCTATTTCTGATAAGCTTTAGTAGTTAGGTATTCTCAATGTTTGTATTGTATCTTGGAAAGTATGTTACACTTTAAATAGGGCAAATTTTGTGTGGTATCTAATCACAGAGAAACAGTCATAAATCTATTATAGCATTTTATTACAAGGGCACACTAGCCTATATTACAGTTATATCCAGTTTAATATTTACAAATTCTTACATAAAGCTTTCTATAGAACTTAATCTTTTTTCTATTTCTGCACTTATACAATAAAAAAGATATATGTGTGATGAAGAATTTTTCCATAAACATGATGAGAATGCACAAAAAATATGTTGAATGAGATGATCAGTGAAAGTGTGTTAGAATGGTGAATGATGAAATCTGTTTCAGTTAACTTGAATCGAAGTATCATAATCATTTTGTTAGTTTTTAATTAATTACCACATTATAAAAACATTGTTAGAAAAAGGAATATAGATTTTAAAAAAGTTTGTATAAACATTCGAGGTGAACCATATCATCCTTTATTTCATAGTCATATATTTTCAATTTCAAAGCAAAGTAATACTTTCAAAGTAATCTGAATCTTCTTTGACTACACATTTCCTTACCTTACATTACACAGAGTATGTCATCTTAACAATTTTCCATGAACAGAATCATATATGTCAATAAAAACATAGTTTAACATGTTACTTCGAACAGAAATTATATATCAATATATTTGTAGGTGGAAGACAGTGAGACGTCACCTCTCCGCAGCTCCTCTAGATCAAGGACAGTCAGTTGTACCGATTTCACTGAGGAACAACTGCAGGGCATAGTTGCCAAGATATTGCAAGTGTCATGGTCGGAGGAAAACGCAGGTATGTTTGTCAAATCAATATAAATCACTTATTATGTTATGAATAGGCGACAGAGAGTTTGGTGATGGATCAATGAGGTCTGTTCAATGTGTTGAGTGTGATAAATGGAATATGTGATATGTATTTTTATTATTAATAATCTTAATGCAAGAAGATGAGAAAAATATAAATTAGTTTTTGTTGGGGGTGTGACAAATTCCTGACACTTATGATACTGCTTATTAAATAGTTAATGGAAATACCCATTATGGTTATAAATTGTTTAAATGTCAAAGTATAGAAAGAACAACATTAGAATCATGACTTTAAATATAACATTCTGTATATTACTCTCAAAAGTATAAAAAAAACAACATAAACATTGAGACTTAAAATAATATTCAATAATAATAGAACAAATATCAAATCAAACATTTAATACAACAGTCGGTTTGTGGATGCAACAATGCAATTATATATGCAAATCATTGCATAGTAACAAAGGCAAGTTGATCTTGTTGTTACTCTTTGTTCTGGGCTAAATATGACAAGCCTTGCCAAAGTTCTGAGAAATTTGTTTTCCTTTTGCACCAATTGTTTTGTTTTTTTCATTAAAGAACACATTTCTCTAGATCAATTTCATTTGTTGATAGATGCTAATAATTGGAAGCAATTATTTATACTTTCAAGGCTACTTAGGAAAACATAGTTGTTTACTAAGTGCAAAGGTTGTTTTTATTTGAATTTAATTAAATGTGTTGTTTTTATGTTTTATTCTCTGCTTCTTCCGAAACGGCTTTATGAGAAATTAAGATTTAAGATTAAATCAAATTACCTCCCGTTAAAAAACTACGAAAACGTCGCAAAATTGATAAATTGACGAAAATATGGTCGGTTATAAAATAATACAATTTATAAAAATAGGATCACCGGAAAATAACAAGAACCGCAACTTTCGAAGCTTTCTAAACGGGAGATAAATTGTATTATTTTATGACCATATTTTCGTAAATTTATCAATTTTGCGACGACTCGTAGTAAATTGATAAACTGACGGATATTCATTCGTAAAATAATACACACAACAGTTTCCTAAGAGAGTTATAAATTTACGGGTCTTGTTATTTTAGGGTTATATATACATAAATACACGTTGATTTTATACAGAAAGGAAGGCGGGGATCGCAAAACCCTATTTGTCTCGATCCTGATAAACTACTTTTAGTTCGTTGAAATACTTACCTTCTCATACAAACTCAGCGGTTATAGTTAGTTATAACATCACTCTTGTTCAATATGTTGTATATCTGATTGTCTAAGAATCGTGGGCCGATCCCTATGTAACCGACGACTCAGCAAACTTATATTGACTATATTATTTATTTCAGGGGGAATATTCGTCCCGTCAGTAGCGGCTGCAATGCTAGACTATCCAAACATGTCATTGAACGAACTGATCTCAACTTCCATAATGGATGTCCTACATCAAATAGCGGAGGGCACGGATCCTCTAAACCAAGTGCCAATAGCCATTTCCGAGAGCCTCAAGACCTCAAACGAAGACTTTATCGAAGTAGCCCCCGCTACTGGTAGTTCAGACGGGGAAACAACCAAGCCAGAGTGTCCGGCGCCCTCCTTACCGTTGCCAAAAAGTGTCCCCGCACAAACTCTAGCAGTTAGTTATATGGTTAAGTTCTACAATAACATAAACATGTTCGAGAGGGATAATTCCAAGAAGAGTTCAGTGCAGCAGGTCGGTGATCTTCTCCTCAGCTTGAGGAGTCAGATCGGGAGTTATTTGGTGCTGGTCCTGACGGGGGAGATTGACATGGAGTCGAGTAACAAGTGCCCGCTAGCGCCGTACGTGCTGAATGGGACGGCGCCCATTGGGTTAATACCGGAGATATTGACGCTTACGTATAATGACACGGATACTTTTGAAAAGGTAAGTTTCTTGTTTATTTGTTCTATTTGAGACTAATATTGGTTGGGATTTGTGATAATATGTTGTTTTCGTGACAATATTTAGACTATAATGTTATACCAAGATGTATCTCTAATATAATGGAGGAAATGTTACGAGGCAAAATCGATAGTTATTTATACCAGATAGTCAGCTCTAAGGATGTCATGGTGAACATTGCGCCTTGTTTAGGCGTTGATTAATGCCGTTCTCTATTGAATAGGCAAAGTTCCTTAATATGTTTAACCTAATAATGCAATTACAAATCCTTTGACATTTATACCAAAAGAATCCTTTGACAAAACACATAAAATTCAAAAGAAATCTCTCCCAATTTCACTTCAACATCGTACCTACAACCACATCAACAACAAATCTCTTTCTAGGTATTCATCCCCCTACTAGCAGCGATTCGTGAGTGCATGCGTCGTTGCGTCTCCCCAGCAACGGGACGAGGTCACGGGCCGGCATTAAGAGCTCTGCGTACCCTCTGTGAACTTAGAGCAGGCCCCAGACACTCTACCAGACCTGTCTGCCAACTTCTCGCTCGACTGCCAGACTTTTGCCCGGATTCTATCACTACAGCGCCCGGCAGGGAGATTGCGAAAACCAGCTTCCTGGGACCATTTTTTGGGGTGAGTTTTTTGGTATGGGTAATAATAATGTTTAGGCCACTATTACATCAATTGAAATTAGCCCTTTGGTAAGTTCATTCAACGTATATTTAAGAAATATGTACACAAATTATATATAGATAAATGATACATATATAGCATTAACTATATATGTATTTAACAAACTGACTGGAAAGCAGAAAAGCGTAGTACTTCTCTCTGCTTCTACCAGGAATCGAATCGTCAAATAGTAATATAACATACTTCATGAATCATGTAATTATTTCTTTATTGATAGTCAGATGTTCTCGCGGTTATCAACGCTATTGCTAAGTAGTTTAAGGCCAAAGGTATTCACTTTTCACGAGGTAATAATTATATGGGAAAGTATGAAGAATACTTTTATCTTTACAATTATTTGATGCTGGATTTTTCTTAAACTAGGTATATGTTATGTGGTTTTACATTATGTGAGAACATTTATTTCTATGTATTTTTCAATAGGAAAAAGCCAGTAGTGTTGGCCTACTTTTTAATTAATTCATCATCGATGATCGACATAAATACGATAGTTTAACATTTTCATTAACATGTTACAATAATAATTATCATATGCGTGGAAAATTGTCCACAATTTTATTTTGAAGTCAGCTGATAATGTCTAAAATAGTTTCAAGGCTGCAAAAGGGTAAATGAACTTCTTGGCAATTACACTGTTTTCTTAACTTTCCGTTCAACACATACTTACGTTTTTATCTTTTCCTCGTTCTACCCGTTTTGTCACGATCGATAGTCTCTGTCTATCCCGTTAGGGAAGTAGAGTAGTGAATATAGGTATGTGTATTCACACCTCTACTTATATGTATGTAGTAAGTTAGTAAACGTAACGTAATAGTAACTTTGTAAAACATATATGTGTATATATTACTACATAGTATAAAACAAAGTCGCTTTCTCTGTCCCTATGTCCCTTTGTATGCTTAAATCTTGAAACTACGAAACAGATTTTGATTCGGTTTTTTTAAACAGATAGAGTGATTCAAGAGGAAGGTTTATATGTATAATAACATTCATTAAATAGTGGAGTTGGCTATATATTTTATACCCGTGCGAAACCGGAGCGGGTCACTAGTATATACAATATGTATGTATATGTGTGTGTGTATGTGTTTTACACAGTTACGTAAAGTGACCACCTTCGTCTTCACTTTAAACCAAATAGTCAGCTGTAAGCGCCACGCTAACTTGACACGCCTATTTACGTCCCTGACAACACTACGTGGAAAGTTTTGAAAAGACTTCACTATAATTCATTTACGCCATTGTGAAGGTCATCAAGCGATTCATTCTTGACCTTGGCCAAAGAAAGCCCAGTCTATATCCCTAATGTCTTTAGATATTATTTCATAAATAGGTATATACCGTCAAGTATTAGTATATACTGCAAAGGGACAATGAACCGCCTCAGTTACCGGTATGTCGTAGGAGGCGACAAAGAGATTAGTGTTCATGGAATCTATTGGACGATGGGCTAACAACATGTGAACATTAATCTATATCAATAACGACTTAAGCCTGTTTGTAATATTATAAGTGATGGTTAGTTTGAATTCGACGTAGCTCTGTTGTTTGTGGCTAGACTCTGTATCAGCGGGTACAGGGTTCAAATCCTGCTTGAGCTTGTACTAATGGAAATGAAGTTTAATGAATTTTCTATGTACATTTTCGTAATAAAAATACATTTACGAAATGCATTGAATACTACGGTGAGGGAAAAACATCGTGAGGAAACTTACTTGTTCCCCGAACTACGAATAGTCAGTGCTTGTCAGTGGCGCCATGGTTAACCACCTGTCACATTGAGTATTGATTATCTGGTCAATACGTGGGTTCGAGGTGGCCATAGAATTACTACCTTTGCAATTGCGGAGATGAACTCCTGAACTTCTGACTACCCCGTAAGGGTTAATAGTCGTGAACGCGTTCGTTTGTTTTGTTATTTAGAATATCCAGGGATCTCAAACCCTAATAAGATTTGACAATTGATATGACATCACAACCCCTATATTCATACTAAAAAGTGACCTAGGAGAAATTATACATCTTCAAGGTTCTCTCCACCTTGAAAGAGATTATAGAGCCTAAATTTATATGTATGTATGCAATCTGTATATTTTTACAATATCTTAAATTTTCCCTACCCCAGATCTCGTTATTCGCGGAAGAGAACCCAAGACTCGCCGAGCGCTTGTTCACTAGCGGCTGTGGGCGTCACGTGGACCGATCTCTCGCATTTGCCCTCCAAAGGGAGGTGGAGGCTAGCAGAAACACAATGCACATGATATGCCACAACATACTGCTGTGCCCGGAAGCTCGGGAGGGTTTCCTAAGCTACTTCGCGGCCATATTGCAAAGGAATGAACGGAGGGCACAGCTTCAAAGCGATGAACGGTCGCTGGCAGGTTAGTTAAATAGAAAGATGGATAGTTTTATTAACTGTTGATATTTACATATAAAACAAATTGTGTCTGTATAAGTAATAATGTTTGGTTAAAAAGAAAGATAGATAGTTTTATTACCTGTTAATGTTTATATGTAAAACAAGTGTATTTGTATGAGTAATTGATGCAGTAAAAAGGTGCTGTCTCAGAATGTATATTATTAGAAGTGCGTGTATTTATGTGGCGTCGTTATAGTTTGTGTATCCTCAACGGCCACTTGGGGTGTTTTTTAACGGACTCTTCGAACCCTGGTCGAATGCACTGTGGCTCAGATAGTCAGCACTCAAAGTGTCTGATGGTGTTCAATATCACCATTTATACGAAATCAATTCGAAGAAAGGTAGATTTCCTTACGATGATTTTTGAATATGAAACCTCTAGAATAGAAAAACAGTCAGAAAAAATTGGAGAGTAAAAGTATAGTGGAGTAGTTTAGCAATTACTGAGTCTTTGGCTAGCCAATCACCCATATCAAAGATATCATGTCCAATTTATAAAAATCGTGTTGTTTGTGAACCAGGTAGTTGACTACTTAGAACCTATTTTTCCACCATCTAACGTCACAGGTGGTTAGCCTTTCGTCATCCAAAGACATTGACCTATCAATTTATATTTATATCAGTTTAATGACAATTTTATTTGACATACTTTACAAACCTCTTCTCCATTCTATTCGAATCCTAAGCAGTACTGCAAATGATTATATTATTTGAAAATGAAATATATCACTGTGGTTTTGTTCGCTTGCTGACGTGGAGACATTGAAATTCGCACATCTATTCTATCAAAAATAAAACGATTGAAGTGGCGTAGAACGTTATGAAAATACGAGTGGGATGTCTGCTCTAAATGTTTAGCGGTGATTATATTTGAAATCATTTCCGACAAGGGATTTATTGTAAACGGCCCTGTAGCATGAACCGATTTAATAATATTCGCTGTTAACCTTTCTTGTCTAATTTGCTCAAACAATATTAACATTCTCGGTATGACTTCTTCATTTTATCTCTTTCAAACTTCATCGAAGTTTTGGCACTACACCTGTTTAATACATGGTATCAATAAGGAATATTGGTCACATGCACATATTGGTTTCAACAACCCCTTAGAAACTTTCTACTATATGTAATAAAGGGTACTATCCGTCCATCTATTACGATCCAGGTTAACGAAATACCGAAAAGAAAGACGCGTATTCCGTTCATTTAGGTTCCAGACTATCTCGAGACAAGAAGTCTCTTTTCGCGACATTGTTGTTGAACTTGTAACGGCGATGCGTACGCGTGCGATTTAATAACTCACAGAAATAGATGTTAAGCGTCATCAACCCTGAAGTCGCTAACCTCCAATATGGGTGGTTGGACACGGGAATTGGCGGCAATCCAATGTCGTATTTACCAATAAGCGTATCGCGAACTTTGTTTTTGAATGATAAACATGTTTTGGTGGCTGATAAGCGGAAGTTGGATTTGTAGGTTAGGATTTCGTTGTGTTAATTAAGACTATTCAATGTTTGGACTGGAATAAAGTCAAGTTGGTTTTCCTACAGATCCTAGTCTTAGAAATAAAACACAATGCTAACTAGCTGCCTTTCTAGCTGTCATGACGTAAGAGGTACCTAAGAGGCTAGGGCTTTAGAATTTAATTGACCCCGATACCAATATTTCATCACAACCAAACAGTTGTGCTAAAAATGACCAAAATAATGTTTTGTCTCGTAATTATTGTCTCGCTTCAATAGGTGAATGTGTTTTTTGTTCTTCATTAGGTAAAGACCGTTGAACTGTAATGGTTAAGTCCCCAGTATATATATGTATAAAGTACCATAAAATGCTCACTAAAACCTTCTTTTCCAGGCGATGGCTTCATGCTAAACGTGTGTTCCGTGCTCCAACTGCTGTCAGTGCGCATCCGCCTCGACAGGGTTCATCCGATGTACGTGCTCAAGCCTGGTTCATGGGCTGCCGGCAAGGACGAGACCAGGCTTCATTTCACGGCGCAACAGTACGCTGAATGGTTGGAGGAGTTAGGTAAGTGTAGAAGGGTGTATAAAGTAATATCGAACATATAATATACGTTGTTTAACAGATAGTTAAGCCGTGATCTTAACATCATTTGTCTAAAAACATCATATACATTTTTTTACACAAAACAAATTGAATTTATTTCAATTAACACATTATTTGATGGGTATGGCGTGTCTATCTTCGCGTATTAAGTCATAAAATGGTACTCTAAAACGTGTAATAAAGGAGCTGCTATGGTGACAGTTTGGTCACCTATTACAATACATTGACTACTAGGTCACTTAAGTAAATGTTATGGAGAAACATCATTGTCCTATAACTCTTTATAGGGTGTCTATAACCCCGAGACGTAATAAATCTTAGTTCACATTACTATATGATTCTATTTTGCATATTGTTTAACATAATAATGGTTACTTTTAGCATTAGAATACAACACAATTTTGTTTAAATAGTATATTATATTTTTCATATTATTTAACAACAACATAGATCAGATACATTACAGGCTTATCCCTTATGCATATATATCAAATTCTAAAAAAAAAACTTAATATCACTACATAGTATAAAACAAAGTCGCTTTCTCTGTCCCTATGTCCCTTTGTATGCTTAAATCTTTGAAACTACGCAACGGATTTTGATGCGGTTTTTTTAATATATAGAGTGATTCGTATAATAACATCCATTAAATAGTGGAGTAGGCTATATATTTTATACCCGTGCGAAGCCGGAGCGGGTCGCTAGTATATGTATAATATGTTGGTTTGTCATGATGTTCCAGAGAAAGACCCGTCCCATTCGTGGCCTGAGGCGAAGTTCCAGACGGTGTGCTGGTTCCTGACTCTGCACATGCACCACGTGGCACTCATACCTGCCCTGCAGACGCATCAAAGGAGGATACGGTGAGTGCTTCAGGGGTTAGGGGTTTAAAATGAGGGACAGTTTGTATGGAATTTATCTTTTAGGCCATTGATGTTGAAAGGATATCATCTTGTGTTTCTTTGTGTTTTTTCAAGATTTACCTATCAGCGTCGTTCGTTTTTGAAACTATTTGGATAGCGTAAAGCTCTTTCCGATTATTTGGCTGCTATGCCACTTTGAAACTAGCACTAGGCAAAACATCCTGAAAGTTGGAGTTTCTTGTTGGTTTTTTCCGAACTAACAAATGTTTTGACTGTCAGTGAGTACTGAGTATACTGTACTTATATTGAATAAAAACATTTAAGTTTAAGTATATAGTGTGCCCCCTGCTAGATGGACCGATGACCTGAAAAAGGTCGCTGGTAGTGGTTGGCTGAGGGTCACGAGTGATCGTGTTTTGTGGCGTACTCTTGGGGAGGCCTACGTCCAGCAGTGGACTGACATAGGCTGATTGATTGATATAGTGTACATATTTGTATATTATAGTGTATTCGCTTTAAGAAAATAGTGACGTCATCATGTCCCCACGATTTGACCAATGAGACGTGACAACGGTTGACTTCAATTGGTCAAAGTGATTTGTTTTCTTATTAACTAACGTCTCATTGGCCAGTTTAACCTCTGAACGTAATGACGTCACTATTTACTTAACGCGAATAGCCTATAATGTATACGTGTATGTTTCCAGTACGATCCGCGACCTGCAGAAGGTGATAGAGGAGATGGTGGCGGCTGAGCAGCAGTGGCGCAACTCGCTCTCGGCGGAGCGCAACACTGAGCTGCTCAACCGATGGCGGCGGCAGGTCGACCGCTTGCACAGGTGAGGCAATGGTTAAATGGCTTACGTACAATATATTTCTTTTAAAATATGCAAAGGATCGGCTAAATGGATGTACTAGACGATGGGATAAGAACCTGCCATATATAGTCCACATTAATATCATCACGGCCCTAAAAGTTATGTTAAAAATGACCAAGGTGTTACAGTGCTTCTAAGATACTATTCAGATTACGCACAATGGATTGCAAGATTTAACCAAGAATTTACACGCACTCTACTATAATTACGAATATTCAACACATTTGTCCCTAACAGCTGTCACTAGACGTCTATGTAGTATGTTAAATATTTCACAATATATTCTAAACACTAAACAGACAAGGGTTGTATCGTGTATATTTACATTCGTTTATCCACGCCTCAACATCCCTGACGAGATATGCGGAAACTATCGTGTATGTATATTATAAGTGTATTAGAAGAGTGCTCAAATTGAACAAGGGTATAAAAATCGGGTATGAACGTATAAAGGGTATAAAAGGGTATAGGGTATCGTCGGTCTGCCCGTGACCATGGTTGCTGCAACGTAGCCGAAACGTCGGGTTAATAAAGGTAACTTTATTATATAAAAACATACGCGATAAGTCCCGTTAGTTATTAATCATGAGTATAAATCGCGAATCTCTTAAAACTGTAAGGGTATAAAAGTGCATGTTATGTTACAGATCCAAGCAATGCGCAGACACGGCTCTCCTAGACAGCGAACTGATGCGTCGCGCGCTGCAGTTCTACGCCAGCGTGTGCGCGCTGCTGACGCGGCTGCTGCAGGAGGCGAAGGAGGGGCGGGGGGCGGCGGGGCTGGTCTTCAAAGCGCTGCCCGAGTGGTACGTCGAGGACATCGCCGAGTTCATGCTCTTTGCTGTGCAGTAAGTGGGAGTTTTTATGTATATGTATGAGTTAATAATATTACAGAATTTACTTATATTAGTTAATAATATTAATAATAAATGCAATGATTAATAACTAACGGGACTTATCGCGTATGTTTTTATATAATAAAGTTTCCTTTATTAACCCGATGTTTCACAACATACGCGATAAGTCCCGTTAGTTATTAATCAAGAGTATAAATCGCGAATCTCTTAAAACTATAATAAATGCAATAGTTTTCCATTCTACAACATTTTTATTGGATTATAAAGTTGGAGCCTTGTGGATTCTGAGCTGGAAACTGATAAAATGTTCAGTTTAATTGAAATATGTTGATGATGTATTTCAATAAAAGTGATATTATTATGAATAAATTCAAAATAGTTGAAGATTTGTTTTCGCCCGTTTCTTTTTGTAAGTGTGTAATATAATTGATGAGCGCTCTCGCTCGTTGTAGGCAGATAACTTACAAGGATCTAAGTGTTTGACGATTTAATTCGATAGTTCGTTAAAATAAAATAATAAAAACATACAATTTCAGTCTTAGTGAGTTATTTTATTGAAAAATAAGTAGCAATATACTCACAATAATATACACGCGAAGTAGTTAATAATGTACACTAGACGTAATTTATAATATTCTCGAACTTATAGCTAGCTAGCAACTAAATTTATATGCCAAACCAACACATATTTTTATATGTATTTTGTTTTGTTTTGTTCGCGATTGCGGAGATGGATACCTGAACCTATGACTATCCCGCATAGGTTAATGGTCGTGAACGCGTTTGTCTTTTTGTTTTGTTTGATATGCATGTATGTCTGTTTTTTATCTTTATAACATTTGTAAATAATTCCAGATACGTCCCCCAAATAATAACGGAGTCGATCGAAGACACGCTAGTCACGTGGCTGCTATCCGCCATTTGCAATTCGCGCCTCATCAAGAACCCCTATCTAGTCGCCAAGATCATCGAAGTGCTGTTCGTGATAGACCTATCCGTTCCCCTTAAAATGAGGAATGTGTACGAGCGGTTTATGGACCATCCCCTCTCGCAAACTGCGCTACCGGCGGAATTGATGCGGTTCTATACGGATATAGAGACGACAGGCCAAAGCACAGAGTTCTATGACAAGTTCACGATTAGGTTCCATATTAGTATCATTCTGAAGGGGATATGGGATCGGCCTGTCCATAAACAGGTGAGGTTATTTTACTTACTAATTAATTTTACTTTTATGAGGAATTAAATTTTGTAAAGTTACGTATGGATGGGTATTTGGTAGTATTGTTTTTGTATTTGTGGAAGTATGTGGTAATATTTGTTGGTATATAACTAGCTATTAAGCTATGATTTAAGTTTTTTTCCTAATAATTGACGTCGCTTATTGTATGCCCAAGTTTGGCGAATTTAAAACTAAATCTACCGAATAAATAGGTTATGTTTTATTTTAATAATTGTGTTTGTTGCAGGCTATAATAAAAGAATCTCGCTCCGGCCGTCAGTTCGTGAAGTTTATAAACATGTTGATGAATGACACCACTTTCCTACTCGACGAATGTCTTACGGTGAGTCTATTACATCAACTCTTCTATGAAATATAACCAACTGCCTGCCTGGAATGTCAAAAGTACCTAAAAGGGTAGTTTTATTGACTAAATCAGAGTGCTAAACTAGATACAGTCAATAATATTCCCAGATGTCTTACTGTTTAGTCCCAAACAAGTGTCTAAACAAGTCTATATTGGTGATGTTTAAATTAAAATAAGCTACAATAAAATGCGATTGACATTGTAAGCAAAATTAACACATATATATAGAGAAAACGACAGGCAAAATGTGACCTTAAATTCCTAGGAACCATATAAGATATCCCTAAATAACTATAATCATAATATACATACCCATTCCTTAATTCCTTCCGTAACACCCACCATATTGTTTACAGTACCTAAAGCGTATCCACGAGGCACAAGAACAGAACACGTCAGCCAACGACAGTCGCTCCCGCTCGCTCGCACAGGACGAGAGGCAGTGCCGCTCCTATCTCACTCTCGCCAGGTAAGATATATAATAATAATAATATTTGGACATTATTACACCAATTGAACTAGCCCCTTGGTAAGTACATTTAAGACTTGTGTTAAGGGTACTAGTCAATATATATATAAATACATAAATAGCATATATAATCAACGACCAGACTGGAAAGCAGTAGAAAAGCGTAGTTTTTAACTCTGCCTCCACCGGGGATCGAATCCGGAACCTCACGATTAGCGTTCAGGTATCTAACCGATCGCGCCACGGAGGTCGTCAATATATATGTGCTAACAGTAGAAAGATAGACGAAGGTATAGGTGACGAGTGTGTATGTACTGGTGTTGTGAATGGTAATGAAGAGTAGTATGTAATAACTGACGAATATGGATGTGTATGAGGTTAGGTGTGTATGAGTTAGGTTCGTGTATAAGTGATTTGTTGGGATAGGGAAAAATAGGGGTTTATTACTGCTATGTTGTAAACGAAGATAGCTCAGTAACTAACATAAAGTATTAACAAACTGTAGATTTCGCATTCAATTACAACCAGTATGAAAATTATATAATAAAGTTACCTTTATTAACCCGACGTTTCGGCTACTTTGCAGCACCCATGGTCACATGGTTAGTTATTAATCATGAGTGTAAATCGCGAATCTCTTAAAACTACAGTATGAAAATATCAATTATCATTACAAAAGGCAATATAATCTAATAGAATATGAAAGTAATATTCCGGCACGAAATTGCTGAGTTTTTATTGAAATTACAATTTTTACTTCTCTTTCCTTTACAAATAAACTTTTAGGCAGTGTCCGTAAATCAAAGATAGATATTTGACGTTTATATCTATACCATACATAGTTCACTGTTATTGTACTTGTAATTGTAACATAGCAAATAATTACAGACTTCGGTTCTGGCTAGAGCTACATCAAATACTGAGACAGCACCTTTTCATTCCATCGAATTAACAATAATAATATTTGGACATTATTACACCAATTGAACTAGCCCCTTGGTAAGTTCATTTAAGACTTGTGTTAAGGGTACTAGTCAACGTATATTTAAGAAATGTATACATATTATACATAGATAAATACATATAGCATATATAATCAACGACCAGACTGGAAAGCAGTAGAAAAGCGTAGTTGTTAACTCTGCCTCCACCGGGAATCGAGCGGGACCTCACAATTAGCGTTCCGGCGGCTAACCGATCGCACCACGAAGGTCGTCAAACATTAAACAGTTCACTGTAATTGTGATCGCAGGGAGACGGTAGACATGATGGAGTACCTGACGGGGGAGATCCAGGAGCCGTTCCTGAAGCCGGAGCTGGTGGACCGGCTGGCCTCCATGCTCAACTTCAACCTGCAGCAGCTCTGCGGGAACAAGTGCAAGAACCTCAAGGTACGAACGCACAGGGAAAAGGCAGGGTTATTGGTGCCTCTATGCATATAATATAGAATTGAGAATGAGAATAAAATAAAACTTTACTTCAATCAGCTTGTAACAGTCACAGTACGCTACAAAACATGATTCGAAAAACTTTTTTACAAAAATATACAACTTATATTTAATTCTACGATGTCCCGTGCTGGTCTAGGTTATACATTGAATACTTAATAGCAGTCGTCCTTCACAACTTGAACTAAATGATATTTAAGTAGCTAGGTTGCAATGGAATATTAGCCGATCGGTAAAAATGTGTCTCCAATGTTCTATACTTTTAGCTAAGCGTTACTAAAAAGATATATCATATTCCGTCTACGCTTATATTAAATTGTTTTTAGATATGTAGTTAAAAATTTTATTGGAAACATTTGTATAATGTCTTATTTCATAGTCAAATGTTTTTATTCAACATAAGTACAAGTACAGTACATTCATTGAAAGTCAAAACATTTGCCTGACACTGGTTGTCTCTTAGCATTGAAATTCTACCGTTGGTTCGAAGCCCTGGCTCGGAGAACCAACAAGAAACTCTGGCTTTCAGGATTTTGTGCCCAGTGCCAGTTCAATCAATCAGCCTGTATTAGTCCACTGCTGGACGTAGGCCTCCCCAAGGGTACGCCACAAAAGACGATCTTTCGTGGCCCTCATCCAGCCACTACCAGCAACCTTCTTGAGGTCATCGGTCCACCTGGCAGGGGGGCGTCCTACACTACGTTTGCCGAGACGTGGCCTCCACTCAAGAACCGCTTTACTCCAGCGGTCGTCAGTTCTACGACAGACGTGGCCTGCCCACTGCCACTTCAGCTTACAACAGCGATAGACTATGTCTATCACCTTGGTTCTTTGCCGGATAATCTCGTTCCGGACTCTGTCCCTTAACGAGATACCCAGCATTGAACGCTCCATTGCTCGCTGAGCGACATGTAGTCGGTGGGCTAGCCCGACTGTCATGTTCCACGTCTCGGATCCGTATGTCATTACGGGTAAGACACACCGGTCATAAACCCTGGTTTTCAGGCACTGCGGTAGTGGCGACGAGAAGATGTGACGCAACTTCCCAAATGCTGCCCAGCCCAGCTGCACTCTTCTGGAAATCTCCCGCTCGAAACTGTCTCTACCCAACTGCAATACTTGGCCCAGGTAGACATATTCCTGGACAGTTTCGAGCGCCCCTCCATTGATCGCAATCGGCTCCGGAACCACAAGTTCATTGAACATGACCTTAGTCTTGTCCAAGTTCATCTGGAGACCGACTGACCGTGAGGCAGCGTTCAAACTGTGCAGCATTTCCTGCAGATCCTGCAGCGACTCCGCCATCAAGACAATGTCATCAGCGAAGCGAAGGTGCGTGAGGTATCTGCCATTGACATTGATACCCATCCCAGTCCAATCCAGAGTTTTGAAGAGGTCCTCCAGTGCGTTTGAGAACAGTTTTGGGGAGATAACATCCCCCTGTCTCACTCCTCTGAGCAACTGTATAGGACTCGTCTTTTGGTTTTGGACTTGGACAGATATCGTTGCCATACTATATAGGCTCCTCAGCACCTGCACATATCGCCAATCGATCTGGCATCGCTGCAGTGAATCCAAAACAGCCCAGATCTCGACCGAGTCGAAGGCCTTCTCGTAGTCCACGAAGGCAAGACACAGCGGCCGGTTATACTCATGGGACTTCTGTATAACCTGCCGCACCGTGTGAATGTGGTCTACGGTACTATAGCCTTTTCGAAATCCGGCCTGCTCCGGCGGCTGGAAGGCGTCAAATCTTAAGGCGAGACGATTCGTAAGCACCCTCGAAAACAACTTGTAGACGTGGCTTAGGAGCGCGATTGGTCTATAATTCTTCAGTAGGGCCTTGTCGCCCTTTTTGAAAAATAAGGCCACTACGCTCCCACTCCACGCCTTCGGAGTAGTCCCATTGGCTATGACGGAATTAAACAAATCCTTGAGCCTCTCCAGGAGCGGAGATCCTCCCGCCCTGAGAAGCTCAGAGGTGATTCCGTCCTCGCCGGGAGCCTTCCCATTACTAAGTTGTCTGAGAGCACTCCCAACCTCGTCTACGTCCACGAGTGGAAGATCGTCTGTGAAATGGCGCACCAATGCAGCTCTTGGGTCCCTCGTATCGGGTGGGGGCCTCTTGGCATGCGAGGCGTATAAACGGCCGTAGAAGCTCTCAACCTCGGCCAGAATCCCTGGAATTGAGGTGACGGTCTTGCCCCCTGAGGTTTTCAGCTTCGTCAGACCAGATCGACCCATTCTTTTATTGAAGACTTTAGACCCCCGATTTAGCTCAATAGCCTCTTGAATTATTTGAGCATTAAAGTTTCGGAGGTCACGTCTCACCGATTTTCGGATGGTCTTGTTGAGACGTTGGGTGTCTGACGAAGCTCCCTCTGACATTGTGCGTCGAATCCGCATCAATTCCAGGGTTTCGCTTGAGAGCTTAGATTTTCGGCTGCCTCGTCCTGCCTTGAAGTGTTTCCCACCCACTTCACGAAGAACCCCCACTACATCATCCAGGTTCTCGTCAACATTTGCCGTGGCCTTTAGTGCATCGAAGCGATTGCGTAGTTCCAACTGGAACGCTTCAGAGCCGTGCACGGATTGGAGCATCGTTGGGCGAAGAACGGATCGCGTCAGACGACTTCTCTCAGCCCTGAAGTCAATACTCAGGATGCCTCTCACTAGTCGGTGGTCGCTGCCGGTTTTGAACCTGTTGACCACTGAGACATCCCTGAATACGTACCTCCTGTCCGCTAAGATAAAGTCGATCTCATTCTTCGTCCCACCATCTGGGCTAT
The DNA here is from genome assembly GCA_030578115.1 of Leucoptera coffeella. NCBI lineage: Eukaryota > Metazoa > Arthropoda > Insecta > Lepidoptera > Lyonetiidae > Leucoptera > Leucoptera coffeella. The sequence continues at coordinate 60,320 of JAMBLF010001360.1, forward strand.
GCCAGGTCCACTTCCTATGGGGCTTCTTCCTAAAGAATGTGTTCATGCAGAACAACCCCTCTTTATCCAGGAAGTTGACCAGCATTTGCCCTCTGGCGTTTCTGCGTCCAACTCCGTGCGTTCCAATACGCGACTCGTCGCATTCGCGCACCCCCACTTTGGCATTGAAGTCCCCCATGACAACGGTGTAGTGGGTCTTGGTGGTGTTATGCATCGCTTTGGCGATATCTTCATAAAGCACTTCGACCTCACTGTCCGAGTATGCCGACGTCGGCGCATATACCTGCACGACCTTAAGAGAGTATCTCTTGGTCAGTTTCAGTACAAGGTACGCTACCCGGGTTGACACACTCGAAATCTCCAGCACATTGTCACGGAGAACCTTGTTGACGAGAAAGCCTACGCCACCCTGAGACCGCTGGTCGCCCTCCCGGAAGTAGAACAGATGGCCTGACTCCAGGGTTATGGTGTCCTCACCTTGTCTTCGGACTTCCGATAACCCTAGAACATGCCACCTTATGTTAGATAGTTCCACTTCCAGTTGCGCCAAGCTCTCATCCAGCCGCAGACTCCGTCCATTAAACGTCGCCTGGGTCAGTTTGTGGCAGCCGTCCGTAACCCGGGGATTCTTAGCACCCCCTGCCCTACCGTAACCGAGACCTCTGCCATGGTCCAGAATAGTAGGGCGACCGGGAACTGGGGGCCAACCTTTTGTGTTGTTACTCATTGGGGGTTGTTGCCCATACTCACCACGCTGGGCAGGCGGGTTGGTGAGCGCAGAGCATAGTTTTACGCACCAGTGACGCTGCTGCCCGTCACTGGCCTGATGTATTTAGCTATGCTAATTTCGGAAATGGTTATACCGCCATTTGTCGGTCGCCAGAGCCAGTGCCAGTTTCAAAAACAAATTACACAGAAACATAATAGTGACAGGGTTATTAGTACCTCCATGCATATAATATACATTACTAATGGTATTAAGAATGAGAGATTCAAAAATTAAACTTTACTTCAATCAGCTTGTAACAGTCACAGTAACTACGATCATTCGAAAATAACCTTCTTTTAATAAAATTTACAACTTCTATGTAATTCCACTATGTCCTGTGCTGGTCTAGGATATACATTGAATACTTAATAGCAGTCGTCCTTCAAATCTTGTCCTAAATGATGTTTAAGAGGCTATGGTTATGGCTATGGTTAATAATGTTCTATACTTTTAGCTAAACGTGACCAAAGACATATATAAGAGATTTTCCGTCTAGACTAATAAAATAAAAAAAATCCTTTTATTCACACTAGACGCAGTAATATATATACACAACATATACACAAATAGAGAAAAGAATTAATTATATAATAATTTGCATTAATGGAACCAAGCGCACATGGCAACCCCGCAAATTTATATCAAATTGTTTTTAGTAAATAGTTAACAGCTTTATTAGAGACCTTTGTATAATAATGTACCATCTCACACTCTATACTATGACTATTTCGTTATAGGTCCGTCGGCCAGAGAAGTACGGCTGGGAGCCGCGGCGACTGCTGAGCCAGCTGGTGAACATCTACCTGCACCTCGACAGCCCCGCCTTCCACGCCGCACTCGCTGCTGACGAGGTGAGATGGTGGGGGAGTGAAGAAGGGGGGGTGGTAAAGAAGTTTCAGGGGTACTATAGAGAGAGAGAGAGACCTTTGAGTACTATAGATAATCCATAAATATTTAGATTGGATTATAACTTTATCAAGAGCGCCGCCGAGTTGTTCCATCTCGCTAGGGATCGGACTGAATTTGCCAAAGTGACTGCTAACCTTCGTTAGTCGGAAAGGCACCATCAGAGAGAGAGATAACTTTATATATCAGCTGTTAAGAAAAATGGCATTTATTATAATAGCAATAAGTACTTTGCTAGTAAAAAGAATCTTAACTAGCCGTTATTCCTCCCGGCATGTTGTAAGAGGCGACTAAGGGATTAGGGATTAATAGAATCTATTGGATGATGGGCTAGCAACCTGTCACATATGTTACATTATGACATCGCAACCCCAATATTCATGTTGCTAAGTGACCTAGGAGATATTATGTATCCGAGGTTCCGTCCACTCCGAAAGGGATTAAAAGACATGAATGTATATTTAATTTATGTAAAGGTATAATTATAATGTTATGTATAGTTAACCCGCTTACATATTATAATGAAACTCGTACTTGTTCGTATACCGAGCCGGTCCTTAGGAAATGAAAGCTTTCGTTGTTTTCTTTGTCTCTATTTTGTATGCTATAGTTACTGTAGAGTATGAATATCATAAGCAGATGTCACGATGATACATGCCATCTGAACCAAAGACAAACATACTTCACAGTAATATCCATGTCACCTAAACTAAATCTATATATTATTTACTTGTGAATTTCAGAGATCTTTCCGCAAAGAATTATTCGAAGATGCAGCGATGCGTCTCGCGAGATCCTGCATCAAGACGCCCTCGGAAATCGAGAGGTTCAAAGCTCTAGCTGACAATGCCTATCAGATTGCGCGTAAGTTATATAGCCGTAGTAACTAATGTTTTGTATATGGGTAGTCCATCAAATGGTTTATCAGGATTCGAGACAAATTTCAACACACATAAATTGAGTATCCTTGATCTCTGCCTACTACTCTGTAGGAAAACAAGTGCTATGTATGTATGTATGGGTAGCATAAAGCTTAAGAGTAGTTATCGATATTATCTAAATTGTGGTTCATTATTTGGTCTTTATAGCGTTTGACGTATAAATAGATAGTCTCTAGGTTGTAATTATTCGGGAATGTATGAATCAAACATTCTCATGAAAAGGCGAGAAGAATATGTTTTAAATACATTCCATTTGTGTGAAAATGATTTATGACCCCATCGAACGCTCTTTTCCTGATAGCCACCATCCATCGTAATAAATGGAGTCTTTAAGCCTCATCTACTTTCATTAATTTTCCTTATACCAAACGATAAGAAGGTTCCATTAACTCTCACCATATTGATCGTTTAATTATTATAGTTTTAAGAGATTCGCGATTTATACTCATGATTAATAACTAGCGGGGCTTATCGCGTATGTTTTTATATAATATATAAAAACATACGCGATAAACTTTATATATAAAAACATACGCGATAAGTCCCGCTAGTTATTAACGTTTAATTATTGTATTGACTATACGTATCTCTTGATTGGTTTTCAGTGTCGAACCAGCAGCAGAGCGATGAATACGCGGACGCGCCGGAGGAGTTCCGGGACCCCCTCATGGACACGCTCATGACGGACCCCGTGCTGCTGCCCTCCGGGAAGGTACGACCACTAAGACTTAATATACACACGGTTGTAATGAACGAACGATGCTTTAAGATACACATGGTTATAAAGTCCGAACCTTGCTCTGTATTGAGACGTTGTTAGGGGTAATAGTGAAAGGAGAACTCTAATATGTATGTCAAAATGGAGATAGATTTTATGCCGAGGTTCTGTCCATGGCTAAATTTGCATTGTATTCAACTTTTTGGTACGTTCAGAAATAGAAGAAGTTTTGTGCTAATATTGGCCAGCCCATTGCCCAAAAGTGGGTAAGGAAAAACCGTGGTTATCTCGTTCAGTATTAATAATACCAGATAGCTATATATAGTATGCAATATCATGCGGTAAGTTTATAACAATTCTCGGATAGTGTAAAAAATCTATAGTATATACTAATCGAACACTGGCTGTACAGTAAAATGCATAATTACAACATCCCTATCTTGTAAGTTTTAATTGTAGACTTTTGGTATTGAACATACACGCTCCCCTGCTAGGTGGACCAATGACCTGTAAAATGTCGCTGGTAGTGATTGACAGAGGTCCACGAGTGATCGTGTTTTGTGGCGTAACCTTGCGGAAGCCTATGTCCAACAGTGGTCTAACAGATTGATTGATACAAATAAAAGCTTTTTATAATCATCATCATCATCTTATGGTACCCCAGTGGTACAAAGGGCCTTCGTGAGACGTCGCCAACCGCTCCTATCCTGTGCCTTGCACTCCGCGTCCCTCCAACTCAACCCAGCCGCCCTCAACTCAGCGTCGACTGTGCGCTTTTTATAATAATCATTGTTAATTGTTATGACTATTGTGCGTCAGGTAATGGACCGGTCAGTGATCCTGCGGCACCTGCTGAATAGCAGCACGGATCCCTTCAACCGGCAGCCGCTCACCGAGGACCAGCTGCGCCCAGGTCAGTCCCCCATTGTATTTACACATACACGATACATAAGAAAGAAAAGAAAGAAAGAAAAAAACTTTATTCACTAACATACAAAAACTCAAACATGGAAAAAAAAATATGGGAAGAACACCGTTGATGCAGTGAAAAGGGTGCTGCCTCAGTATACGATGTAAGCACACAGTGTGTTTTGTTACGTATAAGATTATAGTGCATTCAGAGCCCATCTCCGATATTTCGAAGGCATGTTAGGTATGGGTTACTCGAAGCCCGCGTTTCACTAGATAGTGAACCGTATCGCCATATGCAGGCACTAGGTATTATTACCTAGTGCCTGCAGTAGTGAGTAACAGGGCAGGTTTCCTTACGATGTTTTCAATCATTGGTACATGCCAGAACCAGGATTCGAACCTAGGACCCATCAAGCTGCAGCACCTTTTTCATTACATTAAAATAACCTTTTTTATTTATCCCATTACAGCATCGGAACTTAAAGAGCGCATTCAACGGTGGCAGCGTGAAAAGGCGTCCACTTCCCGTTCCACGTAGGCCAAGCCAATAGTCTGACTATAGCGAAGACAAGACTTACCTTTTACAATGTATGTCATATGTGCAATGTGAGATTATGATAAGAGTCGATCGGGTGACGAGTGGGGCCAAGGTGTATAAGCTGTAGGGATGAAGTATAGAAAGGGTTAATGAATGATGTTGCATATAATATATGTAACATGTTATGGACTTAACGTTTCAGTCGTATCTTTAGAATAAAAAAAAATGTGACGAAAAATGTCTTGTCAAATTTGTAAAAGTTAGGTATAACCTAATTTTTTTTAATAAAAAAATTAAGGAGGGAAAACGAATTGAACTAAGCTGATATATTACTGATTTCTTATCGGATTGTAAGGATCTTTCTTTATATTCCTGTATTACATTTATACAGTTTCGATAATCAACAAAAGTAATATCTTACTTCAAGTTTAGAATAAAAATGCTTAACATCCCTACAGCGGTATATACTACACTTGACCTGCGTATTTAAGTACTTCTGAAATTTCGAGGAACACAGACTGATATATCTGGACTTGTCTAATTATTATAATTACATTTTATTACCAATCCTTCGTATGTATATCTACGTAAGAAACATTATGATATAATGTTATGTTATGATATAGTGTTTCTATGTTAGTCCTTGTACAATTTATTTATAATCAATAACGGTACTCATATTTGACTCATGAAGTGTTATCCTCGAAATTTCAGATCTGTGCTTATTGTGACTAAGTAGACGTATTAGATGGCCTATATTAGATTACCTAGAGTTAACTATCTCAGAAAATAGGAATATACTGGGTGATGCATTAGAAAATATATGTATGGTCATATAATCTGACTCAGACTATCCCTCAAGGAATAATAGTCTTTAAGTGTATGTATGTCATTTGACAATCTTTCGTCTTGTCGTTTCTGTTGTTATAAAATAAATTGTGTTTTTTACCAAGGAAAACTAACTGCGTATGTCAAAATATAAAGTTTCTTTGAAAACAAACCGTTCTTAATATAAATACATATTAACTATATATTCTGTTCCATAAATATAGTGTTGTTATGTGTTCAGTTAAGCATAATTTCATTTAGCCACACTTAATTTAGAAACAAATTATGATGGGTGACTGCGAGTGTTAAATCTAAAACATTTTACATTTCCAAAAATCATATCATTTTACATACATATAATAATTACTATGTTTAGCTAGTCTCAGTATATACCTATTTTCTGAGAGAATTTTCATACTGTAGTCAGATTTGATAATTTGTACATAACCTGATTATTTCTAACCGTACAGTTTAAATTACATTGATGTAGATTTATTGCGCCAAACTTTTTCGTTTTCTTAAGAATAGTTTCGCTAGGTTTCTCCATTTTATTCTATTGTCCTAAAACTAAATTTCATCCTAATATATCAAAAGACACTACAATCTAAAACATTCTGTTTTTATATTTTGTTTACGTTTTCAAATTAATACCAAGCTAATGCTGTCCCTACATTAATGTAAATTGAATTTAGGAGTTAAGAAGTGAGCCCAGTTGTAAATATTCCATTAAAACCCTTTTTTTATAGAATACAGAAATTAAAATATTTGACCCAATATGTTAAGGTGGGTAGCCGTCAGTTAATTTTGGTACCTATCCCTAAAACCCCGTGCAAAATGGTGCGATGTCATTTCCTCTTGCTAGGTATTGTAAATATGTACTAGTTTTAATAACTCGACTATTTAAAAGTATTTCCATGGTTTTTCAAGCATAAAATATGCAGGGCCGTGAACAAAACTTGATTTGCCGTGAAAAGCGATCAATGCCGGCTTAGCTAACCAACATTGATACAGTAATCACAGCGCTGTATTTCTTATCTGCATCAGAATAAATATTATGAATCTGTCGCTTATTGCAAAATTATTCTTTAATGAAATAAATGTAATTACTTCTAACATATTCCCCTATTACTGCTACGAATAACTGTCGTAAAGAGTTGTTTGCGTTCAAAATTACGTTTAACTTCTTTTTACTAAAGTTTTCCAAATATTAACTTGATCAGCATATAACCCGCAAGTCCATGCGTTTGATTACGTAATCATATGATTATGCGAATAATAAACCAAATTTATAAACAGTAAATAAAGAGTTCGATTGACGTTAGAATCATCCACATATTCATTAAAAAACAATGAGAATATTCTATATTTTTGACTGCCAGTTTGTAATATCCGACAGAGGCTTAATATGTCCTTGTGGTTTGCTTGATTTTTATACTTGTCTGTCGTATGGGAATGTTAAATGTTTCTCTTCCGATCGAATATAAGCGAGTTTTATTTGTTAATACAGATCCTAATTTTATTGTCAATGATTATTTTATAGTTGGTTTTTACTCTGATTTGTAAGCCAAAATAGAATAGAAGGGTTAAGTAGGGATTGTACTGACACATTCTAATCATACCTATGTCTAGAGATCATTCAATAGTCACACAGTTTACAAATCAGAGTACCGACTTATAGGTTCTAATTAAAATGTGTATTTAGCTAATATATCACTTTTGTTATCCAATGTGATTTAGTTCCTTAATTATATGTTTATAATAAATTAGTTAATTATTAATCTTATTCTAAGTCTATAAATACGGTTTGATATTCAATAGATCTTGATATAAAAGGAAAGTAGTAGCATAAGTCTTGATATATACTAGCTATATTATTTCAGGGATATATTATATCTGCAATTAATTTCCTCTTATTGTATTAAAGTTCATTTATATAGCATTGTTGTACCAAGTATACCAATAAAAGCTCTCAGAAGTTTGTAAATGCGTTGTTTTCTTTGGATTCTTATGACAACCCCTATATGCGTAAACAGAATATAACAATGAATGTCTTCTGTATTCAGAGACTCATATTTTTCACAGTTGTAGTTCATCCTTAAGCTCCTTTTATAGTAGCGCAGACTTAAGTGAAGAAGAAATTTGCTCTTTAAATGAGTCAATGAAAACTTTTAAAAAGATAAATAAAAGAAATGTTATGATTACAAGCTAAATTTATTCTTTAAGATATTGTCAAGCACTCATTCAGATCTAAATGCTGTAATTTGTAGCAAGCATGAAAAAGAATATAAATACACGTAAACAATGTATGAAAACAGAGTAAGTACAATTTATTGGCCTAAACGTCTATAATATACAATAGGCTGAAAATAAGAAGGAGCATTATTTCTCTAAGATCTGTTTCTACTGAAACAATAAGAATGCATTGCCTAATATTCTATTATACTCAAAACAACAACTAATTATTGATCTGGGGTAAAAATTGTGATTTTACTTTCATAATAACAACATTATGATATCAACTGTTCAACTAATTTACTTCTTGTCTTGTTTGTCTTCCCATACATATGTTAGTTCCTGATTTTAAAACTTATGTATATCACATTTATTCTATAATGTGATGGTTTGATTAGAATTGCATTTATAATTCTATTGCTTGCATAACAACTAATACCTAACAAATAACATATATATTTCTCAAGATAAACAAAACATGATCTACATACAGTCAGCTAGCAGTATAGTTTAATAATTTATCAATTAAATAATTATTATTTTTAAAGTAATAAATATCTTCGCCTATTTATAAAATTCACTTAAGAGTAAAATATACACAACAGAAAGGAAAGCCTCAAAATGAAATAAAAATCCTAAATGCACATCATAAACAATTTAACAGTACATAATTTTTGTATGTTTAACTAACATTACAATTTCAGCTAACAAGAAATGGTAACTTTTGAGCAAATAGACAAGAAATCACATACAACATTGCAAAGTAGAAGTTAAGTCTAGCTGTCTGCCGAGGTACATAAGTCATAGTCTCCTTTTTCCTAAACTGCCTTTCAAGTTTAAAAGCCCTTGGCAATGTAAGCAGGGGCAGTAAGAACCACATGGAACTTTTCATTGATGCCACTATGAACATAATATAAGGGGTGAATAGCAAGAATGCGTACAAGAGCAGAGACGCTGTCCGCCCAACCAGAATGGCCAATGTAACTATCTCAGCCTTACTGTCTGTTTCTAGATCTCTAGTATTATTACTGTGCAATATAGCTTCAGTGTTTAAGGCCAAGGGAATCGCATAGTAAATAATAGGCCAATCAACTCTCCCAGTCTGAGCCAAAAATGCAAACACAACTGACACAGGCCCAAATATAACCAATGCAACTATATCTCCTAAAGCTATGTATTTAAAACCTATCCCTCCTGTGTATAAGAACGACGAAGATAGTCCCCCAAAATACACTAGAGCTAAATGTTCCATCCGAGCAGGTGATGTTATTACAAGTAGGAGAAAAAATGCACAACCACCAAAATACAATAATGCACCAAGAGACACCACTTCATCTATAGTCAATATGTGATCCACTAGAGTTCGGTCATCTGATTTTCTGTTATCGATTCCTTTTACAAAGTCGAAGTAAGTGTTCACGACATTTCCTGCACCATGGACTGGCAGTATTGTGCAGATTGTAAATACCAAAGTCAGCCAATTGAATTCTTGTTCTCCGGGCAGACGATAGGCCAAGGCAGCTCCTAGCAGAGTGGGAAGGAAGCTCGCACTCAGTGACCAAGGCCTCAAAGCCAGAACATACGTGCGAACCTTCATCAGAGGATTTCGATTAGAAATCTCTTCTTCTCGAGGAGGCGCCAAGAGGTTCCCCTCTTCCTTGCTGATTCCTGAGTCATCAACCTTCTTATCAGTCTCCATTATTACAGGAATAATGATTTGTAAAATACCTTGAACGGAATAATTAAGTTCGCCGTATACCGTTATTATGCCTTTGTATTGAGGTCATAATCTCGATTTTAACTTTATGAAAAACACTATAATTATGTTTACATAAAAATCATCTCTAGAGTTATCGTATGACAAACAATTATTTTTGTTTTCATTAAAAAAACAAATTAAAATTAATGAAATAGACTTACAAAAATGTACACAACAAAGTACGAAAGATTTTTTACTTCTAAATAGTTCCACAACAGTTCTATCTGTCATGTATTGAGCGACAATTTTGTCCATGTCTAGTTAATATAATCAATGGTGTACGTAATCTTACAAAGAATAAAGCACCCAGGAAGTTATTGAGAAGGAATGATTGTACTTTTTTCGACTTTTTCACTTTTTCTTTCAACGTCGAAGTAAAAGGATTATCTGCAAATAATAATCCCATTGTTCAGAGTTCTGTGCTGGTATGGGATGCATAAAGAATGCTATCTAGCTGCCGTTCTTCCCGGCATGTCCTAGGAAGCAACCTGTCACTATTATTTCATGTGACATCAAAACTCCATTAACCATGATAAGTGACCAAGATGTTTTTATGTCTACAAGGTTCTGTTCACCCCGAAAGGAATAAAAAGACGTAAATTTATATATGTTCTGAGTGCCACTGACGTGTGTACATTTCCAATGTTGCATGTACACTGCAAAGCTGATTTTTATTATAGTGAGAGTGGTGATAGGCCTAGCTTATTTAATCTCTGAAACCATAGTTAAAAGCCAGGTAGAAATAAAACAATGATTAAAATGATTCATTTAATGTTTTAAAATAATCAGTATATCATTGACGAAAACCCATTTGTTATAATACTATCATACTTTACTGTATAATAAAAAGACAAATTAAAAAATCAGTAGATTCTTATAACTAAAAATTATAATTAGAATAACAAACATTTGGGTAACAAACATAACTCTATCTAAAAAATACATCTTATGTATAATTGAACATAGGTAAATACAGTAATTAACTTTATAGTAGTCATATAACATAACATCATTATATTTCAAGTCTACTTAAAGTTCTATGATGATTCGTGATTCTACAATCCATATTCAACTATAGGATATCATAACAACAATCAGTAACTTATAAATTACCAATAAAGACATCATTATCAATAGCACAAACAATAATATAGTATATTTAATATACTCGTATACCTTTGTAGAAATAAAAATATAAAAGATTTCTTTGGTTTCACATGTACCGTACCTTAATTTGAAAATTATTAGTAGAAATAGATAATTTTATTAATTAAATTAAATATTCAATTTCATAAATAAAAAAGTGTCATTATTATTTTGAGAAATTTTAAAATTATGTGAAAGAACATCATAGATGAACAAATTAATATTACATTCAATAAATAAGTATTGTAAACGACTAGAAACTACACTTACAAATAAATTAACTGTAACAATATGTAAATGCAAATAAGATATGGCATAACTCAAATTCATTCACCGACTTATGCAAAATATTCTGCATACATTTATGTGAATTGCTTATAGCAAAGGATTACAGTACTAATTATTGATACATAAAAGTCTTGGTTAAAAATTAGTCAGATTTACATTAAGAAACTTTCCTCAGTAATTTCATATATCAATGTTGATGATCATAAAGTTATAAATCATGCTGGTTCACTAATGGGTTAAATATTTTTACTAGATTCTATTTCTAATTTTCTAATAGCACTATACAACTAGCACCATATTAATTGTTCTCCTGTCTCCTACAACTATGATCTAAACTACAGCACCTATTCATATAATTCATAGCCTCAGGCCAATAAATACAGAGGTAAGAGTAGGATATATAATAAAAATATGTAACTTACTACGTATTAAGGGGTTTTACGTGTAAATAATGAACTTACAGGACTGCAATAGCAGCACCCCTAGCTGCGTCGCCTCCAGACGTGAAAACCAATGGTCTGCTATAGTAATGCTCCACAGCTCTCTGAAGAACTACATTCCTGGACAAGCCTGAGCCGTTCCCCACAATCCTGTTGATGTTGGCTTGCTTCAAAATCTCTTTGGGCATCATTGTATGCAAATTTTCAATCAAACTATCACATAAGGATCGGAATACTTCACCTAAATTAATGTTTGAAAGATCTATGTTTTCCACCATTGCCTTGGCCGAAGGGGAATGGCGCTCCCCTAGCAACATTGGAGTTATTTTTAAACTAGAGTCAGTAGATGTGGCAACACCGAGTGTGATAAGCTTCTCCCAAACCTTTGATTGAGGGATATGAAATCCAAACTCCAACATCCATTGTTGCAGCATTTTCACAAAAGTAGCCAACACATTACCACCGTTCAACGAAGCGGCAACTAGCAAGAATGTGTCTTTGAAATACGGCAAGTACTCAACAGTACGACAATTAAGATCTGTCATTTGCTTTGTCACAATGGCTATTTGTGCTGATGTAGAGATGTTCACAACCGCATCTTGTTCTGTTTCCAACGTAGCTAAGATTGAGCATTGCAAATCGCCCAACGCTGCACTAACCGGTGTCCCAGCTGGAATACCATTCCAGGAGTTCGCCAGTTTACCCGCAAACTTTCCACCTTTCACCACATTCGGTAGTAGATCAGTTGGGAAGTCAATAGACTTCAGTATGTCAATATTCCACTGATTAGTTTCAGTGTTGAAGTAGCCCCAACTGGCCGCGTTTTGGTCTGACATGACAGGCTTTTCTAGATCACAAAGCATAGCGACTACAAAGTCCTGGACTGTACCGGAGTAGTCAAAGAGTTTTAACTTCTCCGGCTTGTGTTTAAGCATCCACAGGAGAGTGGCACATCCATAACCCGAATAGCATTTCAAATGTGAGTCAGGTTTTGGCAGGGATTCTAAGAAATGGGACTTGCATCTGGTATCTTGCCAAGTGTACAGAGCAGACATGTTTCCCCTTATAGCATCATACCGTATCACCATGTCATCTTTTTCTATTTTCTCCCAAGCCCTGAAATAGATTGTGAAAAATTAATCTTAGTAAACGTCAAACTATCTTTGAATATTGTGAATTATTTCTTGCAAAAACTTTTCTGAAAGTCATTGAAAGATGCAATAACAAAATATAGGATTTGATTTAAAATAAATATAATAATTTAATATTGGAAGTTATGCAGTTCAGGGCTTATAAAGAAAGTAACCAGCTGCTTGTTATAAGTGTCAGTTGCTACACAAGAAATACATATTATTTTTGTAATTTTTTTATAACTAGTGATTCCCATAATTAGTTGCTGTGTGCATTTCATCCCCAATTGCATAATAAGTAACTTAAATATTATCATTCTATACTATTCTGCCACTTAAAAATTAAATAAAATGTATCATGCTGCCATTCTTCAAGCTCTAATTTGCATATTGTAAGAGGCAACTAAAGGGTTCTAATCGATGATGTTGACTTATGTCTTAACATTTATTTACCAATATTCTAGCTATTTACCGATATTCCATCTATTCTCATCAATACCATAATAACTAGTTGACAATACAATTGTATATAACCCTAGGATTTTGAAAGGAGGTATAACTTACTTTTGTTCCCTATTTTGCCACAACACAACTCCATGCATTTGTCCACAGACCCCAATTCTTACAATATGGCGCAGCACCTCCTTAGGAAGCCTTGAAATACAATAGTGCACTGCGGAAACAATCTTGGGTACATCTTGCTTATTCCCTTCAATACCCTGATCACTTGGGATATTAGCTGCAGTATCCTTGTTCTGTTTAGCAATTATTTCTTTAGTTGCAATGTCGTAGACACACACTTTCACAGATGTGGTCCCAATGTCCATTCCCAAAATATATTCTTTGAGAGACATTTTGATTGTAGGTTTTAAAGATACTGTCTCAGTGTTAAAGCTTGTGTATGCACCAAACTGCAGATACTCTAGACAGATTACTCTGATGTATGTATTATAGTATATCACTACTATTTCCTTATCAACATAGCACTTGTGTTATCAGTGCATGATGGGTCAAGTATCTCTTCACAACAATAGTTGATTGATAAACTACACTACACTTCACAATTCAAATTATGAGAGTATTTGTAAAAATAAACAATGATACAAACTATAAAACTCTTTCTTGTATTATATTTTTAGATTTTACTTATTTATAATATAGAAGTTAACATTGAAAGTATACCTAACTTTAAATAGACGTCTGCAATCGATCTATTTTGGTATACATTTAACGTTAGTTTATTTTATGATAAATTAGGTGGTGTAATTCACTTTTGAAATTTGTTTCCACTCCAGACAGAATTGAGACGAAAATAATACATAGTGATGTGTGTTTGATAATTCATATTCAATTCCCCATAGTTTAACAATATGATCTACTATTAAAAAAAAAGACTTTTGCCAATCTTGAAGTTAACTGTGATGTTAACTGTTACGACATGTCTTAAGCGATGAATATGGAGCTTCAGTTAAGACAAATTCGAGTAATTTGTACTTATACTATGGGTAATTTTGGCTTTCACTCTCACTCTACGAATAGAATTTTATTATAAATCTAAGCAACCTTTGCGAACTTAATATTATGACTGTGTATTTCTAGCCAATTAATTTAAAATTTATAATTTTCGTGATATAACACTGCACTGCTTACTTATTTTATTAATAAAAAAAGGTTTTTATTAAAAAACATTTCAGTTGTGTTTAGTGAACTAACATGGATTGATTATCACAATAAGGCACAGGCCCTGCACTAGCCAACTCAAAATTCAATTGACAGAAGAACTTATAGGTTATGTGTGAAGTCGAAGAGTATTGTTTTTGTTTAGAAATTAGATACAGTTTCAAACTAAAGAACTTTTGATTGTAATGTCATAGCTTGTAAGTTAGAAACATTAAAAAGTTTGTCAGACATGGGAAAAACAAAGAATAAAGTAAGATCTGTTAAAGAAGATCTGGTTAAGTGTGTTTCGATAAACAAAGATAACCTGAAACCTACAAAAATAAAAAAGGATAAAACAAAAAAGATCTCTACAGGTGTAGCTGAACAAAGTAGTGAACCAATTCTGAAACCTGGTCAAGGAGTCCTCTTGAAAGGAAAAACTTCACAAACAAAAAAGATGAAGAATAAAAAACAGACTGACACACCAAGAAAAACAGTTTTTAATGATGATGGGACACCGCAGACAGTAACAGATCAAAATAAGAAGTCTTATAAACAAAAAGATGACACATTTAATACTGAGGAATCACAGGTTACCGAAGCAGAAATTGATGACTTTTGTGATAATGAGTTAACTGAAGAAGATAATGCACAGTATGAACAGTGGATACAATTATTAGAAGCTAAGCTTAATAAAAAATAGTATTTAAAGTATCATTACCTTATTTTCACTATAAACCTATACATCAATAATAGCAATTCTAAAATGAGGTCTTCTTAAAGCTCTTAAACTACCATTATATTATGTTTTATATACTTCGTCTCATGCCCATGGTTTATATTATTCAACTTCACAGTGAAGAGTTTAAAAATTTCTAGTTTAATGTAGCGATTGAAAAACGTAAATAGGTTTTCTGAGAGCTATATTATAAGAGAAAAATCTCTTTACTGTCACCATTGCTGTAGTGTGATATGTTATGACCACTTAATATAATCAGCATGCTCATTGCTCTAAATGATTTAATGATGAGATCTGCCTGATAATAAACTTATTATGATTTTCACTACTTAATAATCCCATGAGGGTTGGATGAGTTTGCCAAAGCCATTACTAAGTTAATCAAATTGTAATAGTAGTAATTTTTAAGGTAATATTTTATGTTATGATTAGCATATGAATACCCTGTTATCTTGTTGTAAATAAATTACAAATTAAATTACCTGTTATAGGAGTTTCAGTTTATTATGGTGTCTCAGGTAATATTATATCAAAAATATTATGTCATAGTTACTGTCCACCCCAAAAAGGATACTGCGCGTTGCAGTCTCTTATCATCTCATATAGCCGCTACATTGCTAGCATAGCTCTTTCCAAAGGCACACAACAATACGCAATAACTACCAGGACTTTTTTCAGGTTTAATGAAAGCAAAATTATATATTCATTATGGCCTAACTATACGGCACAGCTTACCAATGGGATTTATTCCACATTAATGTCTACCACTTTGAAATTACCGGGCGTGAATGCATGAATGTATAAGTAGAAATTGACACCACAAACTATTAAAAATATCAGAGTTGGTTATCGTAAAAATATTGCTATACCTGTCTGAGGTAAAATTATTGTGCAGTTATCAAAAATCTAAACAAATTATTTGTTTATATTTAAATAATTTCCTACATTTTATTAAGTTTCATGTGAAATTAACGCGACATATAGTTTGATTTCGCAAACTTTAATAAAATGGGTGTGCGTGGATTAACAACTTATATTAATAATCGTAGCGATACTTTATTAAAAAAGCATGTTCTCAGTAACACAGATATCGTAATCGATGGAGCGAGTCTTTTCCATAATCTTTACAAAAAACTAAGCACATTTGACGCATTTGGAGGAGACTACGACAAGTATTACAGTTATGTGAAAAATTTCTTCAAAAACTTAAAGAAATGCAACATTAATTGCTATGTGTTATTCGATGGAAGTTTTGAGGTTAAAAAGTTGTCCACCAAACTGACTAGAACCAAGTCGAAAATACGGACGGCAGCAACCTTAGATGCTGTGACACAGGCCAGTTTGAGGATATTTCCTCTCCTTCTGAGAGACGTTTTTATAGAGGTATTGGATGAGTTAGGTATCACTTACACGGTTTGTGAATATGAAGCTGATGAGGAAGTTGCTGCAGTTGCTAAGTATTTAAATTGCCCTGTACTGAGCTATGATTCAGATTTTTATATTTACAATGTGAGCTATGTACCATTTAATACCCTAGAACTTAAACCAGTCCTTATTGAGGAAGAAGAAAGTAAAAGATATGGATTGAAATGTAAAATATATAAATTTGAGAATTTCATCAAAAGCTTTGAAGGACTACATGAAGACATATTACCATTAGCTGCAACATTACTTGGCAATGACTATGTCAGCAAAAAGGTGTTTAAAAACTTTTTCTCTAAATTAAAAATTCCAAAATCTAAATCAAAGACTAATCGAGAACAAAGATCTATACAAGGGCTACTTACATGGCTTCAAAACTTATCCTTAGATGAAGCCATATCAAGAATAGTAAATTGTATGAAAAATCAAGATAAAAAACGTATATATGAGTTGATTATGAAGAATATAGACAATTATAATAGAACTACTTGTTTGTCATTGAAATATTTAAACATATCCAATTCTTATGACTCAGATATTAAAGCTGCTCCAACCACCAGTGCTGACTTAGACGTAGATGAAATTAATGAGACACAATCTTCTGAAGAGAGTTCTGACAGTGAAGATAGTGAAAGTACAGTGTCTGATATCAGTAACATAGCTGATCATGACACAGGAGTTTCACCAGAAATGGTTCATTTGATCAGGAGTACCAAAGTCCCTATTTTATATGTAGACCTTTTCACTTTACATCTGAAACTGTGCACTCCACAAGCTGAGGATTATACTGACGATGATGCAGGTCTAATTGTGCTAAAGATATTGAAATATGCATTCGATGTGTTGACAGATTTTAAAGAAGAAAACCTCCTCTATATTAGTAGGGAAAAATGGTACCATACAAAAAGAATAGTACTTGGCAAAGAATATTCTGTATCCAGACCTATTGATGAAAGCTTTGTCAATATGTCAGTCAATCAATTGCACAGAGTATTTGAACATTTTATAAAAGAAAACTTGCCAAGTTTCGATTTTGTATTAATCCAAAATGTACCTGACAACTTCAAGTTATGTATGCTGGCTGTGTTATGGTGGTGTTCTTTTGGGAAAACCACTAAGAGCTTAGTCTATGCTTTATTTTTATCACACACCATGTTGGATGTGATTGATAGTAAACTCGGTACTTTCAGGGGCTCAAAGTTCTTCAATGACAAACATGGAAAGCGATTGCCGGAATTAAAAAGCCGAGAATTTCCGAAACCAGAAGACGATTTTTTCTTATCCAAAAACAAGGTGCAGTATGATGATTGCGTTGTAGCTGGGTGTGTTTTGCTGCAACATTTTGAACTAAGTGAGAAGATTAGGAAGAAACCTAAGACCTATGATAACAAGAAGATGCATAGCCTAGCTCAGTTGCAATGTTGTTTGCAGCAGTTCAGCGCTTTGAATTGCCTCTGTGGTTGTTATTTAGAAAAGTGTAAACTAGCTAAAGTATTCAATGGTACATTTATTTATAACATAGATAGCTTAATGGAGAATTCTATAGACTCTTTAGCATTCTTAAGAAATTATTTAAAAGGTGCCAATACAGTTTTGTTATATTTTGAGAGTTTAGTGAAGATATTTGAGGAATGTGTGAATAAACTTAAATTATCTTTTGTAGTTAAGGAAAATAAATCTAAAACTAGGCGAGGAGGTAGAAGAAAACAAAATATGGATACAAACTTTTCGTTTTTATGTGACAGTTTTGCAGCAGAAGTGAAATTGTGATAGTTACGGAAAAATTTTTACTTCATGATTTAGTCATATAATTTTATAATCTGTTAATCAAAAAAATGTTGTAAAATAAACAATTTTTTATTATATTTTCCTTTTATTTTGTTTCGTTGCACATTAAAAAAAGCAGCTGTAGCGCAGTGGGGAAGACCTCTGGCTTCTTATTAGAGGTCCCAAGTTCGAATCTTCTGATGTATATGAATGAAATTAAAAATATGTATTTCATTTACATACATAATTGAGAGTTGCTGTGAGGACAAACATCTTGAGGAAACCTGAATATCCTTAGGGATAGATAATAGCCAGTGCGTGTGTACGACGATACGATTCACTATCACGACGCTGTGAATCCACAAGTCGTGATGCGTATGTATTTTATATATTATTTTGTGTTGAAAACATGCGCACTTATGAAGGTAACTCGTAAAATGCAGGTAAAAATATTAGTAGTAGGTTTATGTTACTAATTATTTTCATAATATTCCATCATAATGAATATCGAATGTGGTTATTCTCAAAATTAGGCAAATTGAGGTTTTATGATCTTGAAAAACAGATTAGAGTAATGGAAATTGTATAGTACTTCACAAAGGTTAATGGTTGTGAATTGCATACATTACGTTATTTTTATGTACCGTCATTGTACGATCTGTAATTTTACCATGGTGGTTCAATAGTAATGATTTAATTATATAAATATTAATATTTGTTGTTACGTTCAAATATATTCAGATTCAATTATTTTTTTTAAATGTTAAATTGAAGAAGTCGACTTCGATCATACTATTTGATAGTCTGAAGGTACCTTTATCGTAATTATTATTAATTTTAAGTTTGACTGAGTTTGACACGTCACTTTGTTGATTTAGTCAATTGACTAAAATTATTTTGTGCTAAATTAAAGTGTTTCTACCGGCTTCCTTTAATGAAAAGTAGTCTAAAATGACTCTGCGGTTAGATATCAAAAGGAAGCTAACGGCTCGGTCAGACCGCGTGAAATGTGTTGACCAACATCCAACAGAACCGTGGTTATTATGTTCACTTTACAATGGTGATGTTAACATCTGGAACTATGAAACTCAGCTGCAAATCAAAAGGTTTGAGGTCTGCGATTTACCTGTAAGGTCTGCTAAATTTGTTGCCCGAAAAAACTGGGTTATAACAGGTTCAGATGACATGCAAATTCGTGTCTTTAACTACAACACTCTGGAGAGGCATCATGCATTCGATGCCCATTCGGATTACGTTAGATGTATTGCAGTACATCCTACCCAACCATACATATTAACTAGCAGTGACGATCTTTTGATCAAGTTATGGAACTGGGATAAAAATTGGGCATGTCAGCAAGTGTTTGAGGGGCACACCCACTATGTGATGCAAATAGTCATCAATCCTAAAGACAACAACACATTTGCTAGTGCCAGTCTTGACAAGACAGTGAAGATGTGGCAGCTTGGATCATCAGTGGCAAATTTCACATTGGAAGGTCATGAAAAAGGTGTGAATTGTGTGGATTATTACCATGGAGGTGACAAACCGTACCTTATTAGTGGTGCAGATGATCGCCTAGTGAAAATTTGGGATTACCAAAACAAGACCTGCGTTCAAACTTTGGAAGGCCATACTCAGAATGTCTCAGCAGTGTCCTTCCACCCTGAATTGCCCATTCTATTGACTGGTTCAGAAGATGGAACTGTCAAAGTGTGGCATGCAGGCACTTACAGGCTTAAAGTGTCACTCAACTATGGCTTTGAGAGGGTTTGGACCATCTCCTCTATGCATGGCTCCAACAATGTGGCCATTGGTTATGATGAAGGCACTGTCATGATCAAGGTTGGTAGAGAAGAACCAGCTATATCAATGGATGTGAATGGTGGCAAGATAATTTGGGCCAAGCATTCAGAGATGCAACAAGTCAACTTGAAAGCTTTGCCTGAAGGTACAGAGCTCAAGGATGGTGAGAGATTGCCAGTGGTTGTCAAAGATTTGGGTTCTTGTGAAATTTACCCTCAGACAATAGCGCACAACCCCAATGGAAGGTTTGTAGTGGTTTGTGGAGATGGAGAATTCATCATTTACACTGCTATGGCTCTACGTAATAAGGCATTTGGCAGTGCCCAGGAATTTGTATGGGCCTTTGACAGTTCTGAATATGCAACTCTAGAAAACTCTAGCACAGTGAAAGTCTTCAAGAACTTCAAGGAACGTAAGAGTTTTAAGCCTGAGTATGGCGCTGAAGGTATATTTGGGGGTTACATGCTGGGTGTCAAATCCATAAGTGGAGTGTCATTCTCATTCTATGACTGGGAACAACTAGAGTTGATTCGTCGTATTGAGATCCAGCCACGTCATGTTTTCTGGTCAGAAAACGGTAACCTGGTATGCCTGGCCACTGATGATAGCTACTTCATCTTACAGTACAATCAGAAGGTGGTAACTTTAGCCCGTGAAACCAACACCAACATCACTGAAGATGGTATTGATGATGCTTTTGACGTTATTGGTGAAGTGAACGAAACTGTAAAGACAGGTTTATGGGTGGGAGACTGCTTTATTTATACAAATTCCCTAAATCGTATCAACTACTACGTTGGTGGAGAAATAGTGACAATTGCTCACTTGGATCGCACCATGTACCTCCTGGGTTATGTAGCCAAAGACAACAGGCTCTACCTTAATGACAAGGAGTTGAATGTGGTGTCCTTCTCCCTTCTGCTTTGCATACTGGAATACCAAACTGCAGTGATGCGCCGTGACTTTGAAACTGCTGACAAAATCCTAAACACAATACCTTACGAGCACAGGACTCGTGTGGCACAGTTCCTAGAGAAACAAGGATTCAAACAACAAGCGTTAGCAGTGTCCACAGACCCTGAGCACCAATTTGAGCTGGCCCTTTCCTTGGGAGAACTCCATAAGGCACAGGAGCTTGCAGAAACATTGGAAACCAATGAAGGCGGAGTGTCTAAAACATCCTCAGCCAGGTGGTCCCGATTAGGCAAGGCGGCAATATCTGCGGCAGACATTGATTTAACTAAAGATTGTTTCCAGAGAGCAGGGGCATTTGCTGACCTTCTACTTCTAGCTACAAGCACTGGTGACAAGGATCTTCTCCAGAACATTGCAGACATGGCAAAGAGCAAAGGCCAGTACAATGTGGCTTACACAACCTACTTTGTTCTTAATGATTTGGACGCATGTCTCCAACTGTTGATTGAAACGAATCGCCTACCAGAAGCAGCATTCTTTGCCAGATCCTACATGCCCTCTAAAATGACAGAAATAGTGAAGTTATGGCGAGAATCTGTGGTGGCAGTCAACAAGAAGTCAGGGCAGTCTCTCGCTGACCCAGGACAGTACGAGAACCTGTTCCCTGAACTGGAAGCTTCAATAGCCCTAGAGCAATTCCAAAATGAATTTGGGTTCAGCCATAGTTTATCTCTTCAGAACATTCCAAATGGTCCAAAGAGTTCCAGTCTGGACCGAGATTTAGCACAAGAGAAGGCAGACGCTGAACGGCTAGGCTTGTACAAACCAGGTGGCGGTGGAGACAACATAAGGCCGCCCCTCAAAGAAGACACTAAAGCACCACCCCTCCTCCCAAGTATAAACAAGAGCGACCCTCCGTACTTACCCCCTGTCAGTGCGCCCAGCGAAATAAAGAGGAAATCCTCCATTGACATGATGGAGGAGTTAGAGAAGGAGATAGAGAATATGCCATTAGAAGATAAAGAGAGCCTGGATTTATCAGATGATGATGACCTCCTCGATTGAGGTACTGGTCCTACTATGATATAAATTAAGAATACTATTGTTCATAGCTAAGGTTATGTAATAACTGAAAGGGCTATGTGATGTGCAATGGATATGCGATTTCACAAAGTTTGTGATGGAGTATTTTTATCATTTAGGCAAAATCTAAATGTTGGATAGATGTATAGATTACACTTTTTGAGTATTATATTTTATATGTACAACATACTTCAAGTAAACTGGAAATGTCACTGACACTTGTGGAATACTTTCTGGTCATATAGCCCTTACTATGTGTAGTTAGCCTCGTGTATGAAATTCTATTATTGTTAAATATTTACTATTTTTATTCACATATTCCAATTCCATTACCCATTTTCAAGGTGAAATTATAAATTATCTGTGTAAATAAAAAGTATCATTCTGTTTGTAGATGATCCACTGTGTAGGCTCAACAATTATGTTTCTGCCATCTTTATGTTGTATTTAATGGCTAAATAAGTTTAATTGTAATAATTTAATATAAATATATGATAAAAAATTCAAGCTGTAATTTTATTTCACTCTGCTAATCTCCTGGGCTGTAAAAGATAAGGCTTACTCAATTGTATCTTCATTACAGATAATGTTTATTTAGGTATCTTGCAAAAATTCCATTAAATTGGGTAATATATTTAATCATATAATTTTCCGAGACTGGAATGGATATACTTTATTATTTAAAATGAAATACACAAGCAGGAATTATAAGGTCTATCATGTTGGCTGCTGTCTATTTAGTAAAACTCAGGCATTGAGTGGCTAACATTGCTTTGAAATTTCGAAAATGGCTACAATAAAAAAAGGTGTGCATAAAAAATAAGTGAGTATACACAAGTCGTGAAGTGTATCTTATGTTTAATAATAAGATGTAGATAACATCATTGAATAAAGGTTGAACTTATAACAATGAATGAATAAGAATGACTTATAATACACATTGTTCATTTTGATAAACTAGCCCCATGTATAGATATTGTTATCTGGACTGTTGATAGAATGCTAACAAGTTGCCTTTCTTACGCGATATCTTAGAGGGGTCAATGTATTAGGCGACGAGCTAGCAACATATCACTAAAGTTTCAATTATATAAGCTATATATGTACATATATTCGCGTCTCCACTTCCCGAACGGCATAGGCAGAGCATATCAATTGAACGATCCTGACAAAGGTCACACATACACATTATCGTGCTCTAAAAACATCTACGGTATGTTTATTTGAGATTCGTATTAAGGGTTTAGTTATTTATACTTATACCTAAATACATATAATTATACGTTTACTAGTGACCCGCTCCGGCTTCGCACTTCTGGCTATTTAATGGATGTTATTATACATATAAACCTTCCTCTTGTATCATTCTATCTATTATAAACAATCGCTTCAGAATCCGTTGCGTATTTTGAAAGATTTAAGCATACAAAGGGACAGAGAAAGCGCCTTTTTTATACTATGTACTTAGTGATAGTACAAAATTTTGCAAAATATTGTCAGTTGTTTCTATATATGTACAAGTAGATTCAAACTTTAATCAGGAAGCCGCATATCATGTTCATATCCCTCTGGATATATGACGATATTGACAGTATCATTAATGTAATTGCGTGTTGTCATAATATTATGTTCTGAAATATTATTAAACTACGCAACGGAAATGATTGTAATACAAACGTTTGATATCCTGAAGGCGCCTACAGTTGAGTGTTATATGAATTCTTAAGTAACGATTTAATTATGTGTAACGTTTAGTTATATTTACAGCAAAAATTGATACCGAAACGATTTTTAACCCTTACGGGGTAGTTAGAGATTCAAGTGTCTATTTTACGACTATTGCGGACGTAGTGATTCCATGAGCACCTCAAATGCTGACATGTGGTGAACCACAGTCGACATCTAACGTTTATTAGTGAATTGTATACCTGACTTCAAACAAACTGCATATTTCTAAGATTAGATGGATTCCTAACGACGTTTTGCTTCATCATAGAAGTGACGTGGTTCGTAATTACATGGAAATGATTAGATACATGGTCCATTCAGGGATTTAGCTCATTCGGTTCCGGTTACGTGGTGGGAAATACACCATTTGACACTCACCCGCTACAAACTATCTGTATGTCCGTAATGGATATCATTACGCTTATATACCACTTTCATTATCAAGTGTAGGAGCAACTTAGCTGCCGTGTAAATAAATAAAAATAAAATGTTTTCGTTCATGGTTTGTCGTGCGTGTTTCTCTACCTAACCTGAAAAATACATTAAAAATACTTTATTCTTTTATTTACGTTCAAGTCGATGTTTCATAATATTCAACAATGACGAGGTTTGCCCGAGCTAAAGGTTCGAAATCTTCCAATGAAAAAGCTCCAGCTGATAGCACACCATGGGAGATTATGAAGGAACAGCTGATGAAAGCAAAACAGGAAAGCGAGGAGGCTAAGAAAAGACAAGAGGTATGTTTTGTATGCTGCATGTTAGTTAGTTAGTAGCAATATGAATAAATAAAATGTACTGCAAATACTTGTAACTGTAATGTAAAAATAAAATGGCAATTAACAATTTATTTATTTTTATTTCAAACAGGCTGAAAACAAACGAATAGAGAATTACGAAAAGTTCTTAAAAGAACAGAGAACTCAGAAAAGACCAGCCACTTGGTGTGATTTCCCAGAAACTAGCGAAAATCAAGTCAAAAAACCAAAGGTATCGAAAAACTTTACTTCTAATGATGCACAAAAGACAAATGGAGACTTTGTTGGGGTTGATAGTACTATCAAAAAGAAAAAGAAGAAAGGGAAATCTGATGCCATGGCTAATTCTGAAGATAACTCCAAATCAAAGGAACCTGCACACCCAACTATCAATAATGAACATAAAGTACAAGAACCAAAAGAAACAATTAACAACCATGATCAAATTAGAGACAACCGAGACTTTTCTAAAGCTGATAAAGTTAACAAAAAAAAGAAGCAGAAAGGCAAACCTAGAGATCCAAATTCCGAAGACACAAAAGGTTTCCATCTCATCATCAATGGCCAGGAGGTTGAATTAGTCAAATACGATGGCTTCCCCATCATGAAGAAAGACGCAGATCGTCTAGACGAGCTACGTAAGAACATGATCAGGAGGGGTATTCCCAAAAGCGAGGTGTACAGGAACATGAAACTAGAGCGCAGGAGAGCAGAGAAAGCTTTGGCTAGAATGAAGCGAGATGTGTGCTATAATTGTAGGAAGGGTGGTCACAATTTGTCTGACTGCCCGGAGTTGAGGACTAAGATTCCAGGAGTTGATGGGGCTGATGGAATGTGCTTTAAGTGCGGGTCCACGGAGCACAGGCAGTTTGAATGCAAGGTTCAGAGGCAAGGAGATAAGGAGTTTAGATTTGCATCTTGCTTCATTTGTAAAGAACAGGTCAGTATGTGTAATTATCCCACTGATAGGGAGATTTGAGCTCCATAGTTATTTTTAGGGTAATTTTAGATGTTGTGTCGGCTTTGATATAGATTATTGGTTGGGATGAAAATAACCTATTGGTGAGGAAACCTGCCTATTACACAAAATAGCTAATAATATTGTGTATATGCATGTAGGTGACATGGTTTACCATTGGATATTGAATATCAGGTAATAAGTTGGTTATGAGTAACCATAACTATGCTTTATTGGTGGTGGACACTTGTGACTACCACGAAAGGATTGTACAGTTGTAATTGCTTTTTATACATACATAACCAGAACACTTGATTAAATACAAATCTCTACTCTCACTTTTACAAACACCAATACTTTTGAATTGAGATTACATTGATATGGATTATTGGTGCGACATATTTAGTTGAACCCAAGTCCCTTAGGGGCCTCTAACAATATGCCAGGATAATGAGCAACTAGTAAGCACGCTCTTTGCTATTTGAATATGTTTGTGTAAAACGATGAAGAAAAAAAAAAGGTGCTGTCTGTCGAGTGATACGCAGGCTTCGAATGACCCATACCTAACATGCCTTGGAAATTTCGGAGATGGGCATTCAAGCCTCTGACTACCCCGCCATAATAAAAAAGGGAGTGTGTATACACATGTCGTGAAGCGTATGTTTATGTATGAAAAGGCAAAGAATGATAAATCTTAATTCCAATGCAGAAAATATATTTATATTTTTTTATTGTATTTTCCAGGGACACATAGCAAGACAATGTCCAGATAATCCAAAAGGCTTGTATCCTAATGGAGGTTGCTGCAAGCTCTGCGGTGATGTGACTCATCTCAAGAAGGACTGTCCATCTGTAAGTTACATTCATTCCCATTCTTTTTTTTATATTCTTTATTAAGCCATTCACCACTGAGGTTATGTCGGCTGAAGTACAAACACTGATGCCACGGCGTTTGAACTTCTTGTTATTCCATTGCCATGGTTACACCAACGCCGCCAGACGCTACAACTGAAGAAAAACTAAATCGAAGCTCCAATTCTTCTCTTCCTTGTTCTTCGGTTCGTTCCAGTTGAGGATCCAAATGTAATCCCAAAACAAACATATTTAGCCAATTTGGCATCACAACTGACTAAATATTAAGCCGAAAATAGTTATTTGTATTTTCAACTTTCACTGAGCTGCTGACTTTGTTGACCAACCATAGACGACTGATTCCCATTCTTTAATCCAAAACAAAAACCAAATGACAACAACGCGTTAACAATAACGCGTTCACGACCATTAACCCTTGCGGGGTAGTCAGATGTTCAGGTGTCCATCTCCGCAATTGCAAAGGTAGTAATTCTATGGCCACCTAGAACCCACGTGTTGACCCCTTTTCTTTAATCCCTTACACTAAAATCTATTAAAAATTCTAACAAGGTTTACAACCTGTTAGGTGCGGAGGCCATAGAATCATCTTCAGAGGAATATGGTTCTTGAATGGCAGCTGAGTCTCAGTAAACATACTGTAGGATGCCCCCCTGCTAGTTTAACCGATGACCTGAAAAAGTCACTGTAAAAAAGGTAGTGGTTGTCTGAAGGCCACAATGATCATGTTTTGTGGCGTACCCATGGGGAGGCCTACGTACAGCAGTGGACTGACATAGGCTGATTGATTAGTAGAATCACTATCTCTGCTGTTTCGGAATTAAACAACTTGAACCTCTGACCACTCCTCAATTGTCAATGTTTGTGAAAGTAAATATTTTAAAATATTTTGCTAAATGTTGATTGTTTTTTCAGGTATCAGTACAAAAAGAGGAGACATCAGTTAAATTACATACAATTACAAGTATAGATAATTTGGAAGATATTGAAAAGCAACAAGGGAAACAGATTACGGAAGGTCCTAAGAAACCCAAGAAGATTAAATTCTAGCTTCTTTGTTAAGAGGAATAAGTAGTTGTTATTATTGATAATAAATTCGTCATAAGGATATGTATGTTGCGAATATGTTTAGAATGAATGCTGTAATAATGATAGTTTAAAGAAAAGTCTCTAAAAAGTACTTTTTTATAAATAGTTTTTTATATACAGGGTGACAGATTTGTCACTGGCAATATTTTAACCTGGCTATCAGTAGCACCTATAGAACCCATTTTCATAATAAAAAAGGTAGGAAATTTTTGGAAATTTTGGACAATTTTTTAAATTTTCATTTTTAATTTTCCGTAACATATGGGTACCCTATTAACGTACTACTTGCCAAGGTCATGTTCATTCATAAATTGTAAGTTTACATTCTCTATGGTAATCTAGTGATTGTGGACTAGGAGCATCTTGAATGAAACTTTTTTCATTATTGAGACATTGTTTTCACAGGTTAGGAAGCCAATAGAACATACTTATGTGGTTTCCTTTAAACATTAATTACGACAATGTTACGCACTATTCTTTTATTTAATCCAAATAATCATCACTGCACACAATAACACATGAACATTAGCCGGTTATGGATTGTACTTAATTTAATCGCGTAATTATTCTATGCTGGTTACTAATTAATCTCCCTTTAGTTTACGCTTTGATAAGTTCTTTAAAACATTTGATTCCATTAAATTTTCTATGTTTTAATTCTCGACAATTATAACCTCAAAAGCACTAATTAAAAGTAATTAATTTCATTTCCACTAAAGTATGAATTTACATTCACATAACTAAATCATGTTTTACTTTCACAACATTAATAAACATAATCTACCATTATTGTACTATGAAATAGCAATTTAACATCAAATTATAAATTCAGACGACAAAAATACTTTTAACCGCCATAGCGTTGTAAAACAAACAATCAAATAAATAAATTAGCCACAGATAAAATAAAGATGAAGTAGAGATCGCGTCATACAGCCAGGGTGAAGTGCATTACATTTCATACTTTCGACTTACTACGAGCATAAATATTTTGTATGACTAATTAATAAATATACATGAGATGAAGAATAAACAATGATAAGTAAATCATTAATAATAAAATTATTTATTTCACTTATGGGTTAATACTATTTTGTCACTAAAAGTACTTGATACTTCAAGTACTTTTTAAGACATGTAACCATACCATTAAATCAATGTTATTACTCTATGTTGAATTAAAATTGAATTGTTTATTGTAAAAAATTTTAGCAACGGAATTCGCAAGATGATAATAAGTTTTGTAATTATTTGTTATTAGTTGTAATAACTATCGATACGGATTAAAATGAACAAAAATCGAAGAACTAGTGAAAGGGAATTTTTTTAGCATCATGTACAATGTATGTGTGATGAAATCGATGTGTTTTGATAATTTTCATAGGTGGCATGTAATGTTCAACCAACTTTCTTCGCCGTAGTGATGATTAACGACTACTTTTCTTCATACTCTAGAACGGCAATGGGTACAACAGAAATGAGAGTTTACAAAAAAAATTTAATTTTTACTTGGATGTTTTGTTGTTGATAGTTGTTTGCTTTGTTGTTGATAGTTTTTTGTTTTGGGTGTTGAAAGATGTTTAATTGGATGAGAACTTAGATATGAATGAAATAATGTAGGGCGTCCACGTATTCTGAATTGGCTCCCAAACTTTGAGGAGGCTTTTCTCCATATTTTTGTACTGGAGGGTACTAAAATAATGAAGCCAGGCCGCATAATTTTGATCATATAATCTACCCTTGAAGTATTGCCAGTGATGAAAATTTCACCCTGTATACTTTGTTTTTAAGGACTTAATATTTACTGTTCTCCATAATATTACTCCTGTTATAATATTGGATATCTTCTTAATTTATACATGAAATAAACTGTAAAATAGTTTCACAACTACAGAGGTAAAAATAAGTGTGTATGATCTGTAGTAACTTATTGATATTGTATATAAATGTGTAAATAAAAATTACGAACATACTTTCAGACTTTTATTTTTATGTAAGACCATAAACTAGACAGTTTATCGACTAAAATCTAAGCGATTTTATATATTTTACAAGGTAATTGTAGTTGGCAAAGTTTAGAAGGTATATAAATTGTGCTTATTATTTATTACGACTCGTTTACACCAGGCAGATGGTAATCTATAATATAATAAGTTATTACTGTACAAAATACTCTTCTAACCTTTTTTAATCAATTCAGAAACTAACATAAACGAGCCACTTTACAAGAACAAACTAGTTTAACCTAAAGGGGATCTTGTAAACAGATATCCATCACAGATTTGAGCTGCTCCATAGACCGCATGATGACCTGTCGTGTAACACCTTCAGAGCTCAATGGTTCTTCCTTGCTAAGTATGGCCAGGGCTTCTTCTAAGCAGATGGCGGCTGGTTCTAGTCTCTCGTAGAGTATTTTCTTGTCTATCAAGTCTGCGGCAAACTCTTTCATGGCCAGAGACAAAATGGGCGCGTGTAACTCATAGAGCATCATTACTGGAAACAAACATAAATTGTTGGTAAACAGAAAAAATCGCGAATGAGTACTTTGCGTAGTTGAATACCTACTTAATAATTATGAATTGAATGCTCTTCTAATTTGAAGTAAGTAGAGGAAAATAAATATATGAATAGATGAAATTAGAAAAAAATATTGATAAGTGAAACTAGTGGGTATTGTATCCATACGTTTTGGCAAAGCAGTGTACCTAAGGATACCTATCCATCTCCACTACTGTAATATCAGTGACTGTTCTGGCTATATGCTGAAATATAGGTGACTACATAATATTAATAATAATAATCGTACATGTTCTGACTCTCTGGTAAAATAAGCTCTTTGAGTGGCAAAAGATAACTACCCCGTGTGCTAAAGGCTTGTGATACCTACTACGTTTATTATTCGCAATAAAAAAGAGTGTTCCATACATTCAAATACTAAATATAGGTAAAACATTCACCTCTAATATGCGAGTATCCAGGACACAATATATCCAGTATGTCCAGGATCAGAGTACAGAACTCGGCTTTCCTGTCCAGCAACACTTCAGGCATGTCATCAATGCCGTAGCCTTCGACTCTACCGTACAGCTGGGCGAGTGCGTGCTTCACTGACACTAAGATGGCGTGGTTTGGATGGAACATTGCCTCGTACTGGAATAAACATATTATTTTAAATAATCTAGCTGGAATAGTAGGTATGTATTATCCTGTCTTTTTCTATTATGAAAAAATAAAATAAAAATACGATGGCCTATATAATAAACTAGTGACCCGCTCCGGCTTCGCACGGGTATAAAATATATAGCCTACTCCACTATTTAATGGATGTTATTATACATATAAACCTTTCTCTTGAATCACTCTATCTATTAAAAAAACCGCATCAAAATCCGTTGCGTAGTTTCAAAGATGTAAGCATACAAAGGGACATAGGGACAAAGAAAGCGACTTTGTTTTATACTATGTAGTGATAATACATAATAATAATCTTAAAACTATAATTATGTAGTGATATATATTTTTTAATACTAATCCTTATAAAAATCGAGCGCATTCCTAGAGATTTATTGCTATTTTTATATGAATGATTATGAGCTTAATAAGTACTGAGTAGTGCTTCTTAAAGGAAGCACGTTTGTAACTTACGACATTAGGTGCTTAATGGTTAATTTGTAAGTTCAAATTGGCACAAGAATCGATAACTTTGTCACTCTTAAACCTTGATTACTCCGTAAAGACAAGCATGTATGTGTATGGTCTGTATATGAGTACCTTTTTAAGAAAAGCCTCCCTGGGTTCGATGGGATTGAGGGGTGAGGAGTCCAGCTTCACCATCTCGGACTGGATGGCGGCGAGCAAGGCCTGCACCGCGACGCCAGACTTCTCGTAGCCACAGCGCTCCGTGCAACGCCACGAGCATTCATTGTCTGGAACACGACCATAATAAAGAATTTGAGGAATAGACGACGTTGATGGATTATGGGTTTACGTAGTTGATCTGTGGTTACGACTGAGGATTTAGAAACTTAACATATTTTCCGTATAACATCAAAAAAGTTATATAGACTAAAAGTCAAATGTTTTTATTCCATACAAGTACAAGTATAGTACACTTTCATTCATCTTAGAAGATAAAAAATATATATTATAATAATTGAGGGAAACACTAGGGCAGGGATTACCTTTCATTTTTCTAAAATGTTACATTATCCATTAGCCCTTTAACATTTCTCTTTCTGCCCATTTCTCTTCCTGCCTATACTTATGTAAAAATCAAGTTACGTAGTAAGTAAACCTTATTGTATAGATTATAGAAAATCAACCTTATCATACTGAAAATCATAAATAAGTAACCCTATTAATCTTTAGGATCAAAACCAAGCTCACCTAGCGGGTTAGTCGGTAGCAGAAACCCGTGGTCACACTGCATGCACTTGAGAGTACTCAAATGGGTGCCCATTTCCGTCGGGTCGGAGCATCTGAGGCAGTCGCAGTAGAAGTACTTGGAGTGTATCAAGATCTCCCGCCTTACTAGCGTTGGCGACAAAACGTAGGCGTAGCAGAGGAAGAGAATTTCGCCAGATTGGATTGGGGTGGACGCTCGGACTTGCACCCTGGAAAATAAACAAATATTAATGTCGTGTTGTCAAAGCTTTAAAACTTTGGAGTTAGTGATTCAATAGCCATTTCTAACTAGCAGAATGTATCTAGCAGATACCAAGTATCTAAAGTGACAGGATAAATCTATCTTGTTTCACTTACAGAAATTGTCAAATTTTGTCAGGATCGTTTAAGTTGGCGTTAGTTTCTGCCTAACCCGGTAGGAAGTAGAGTCGTGATTTGTATAGTTATAAGTAAATATTCTTACTCGCAATCCTCAGTGAATGAGTAAATAACGTTGGGTACGCAGCGGTGAGCAGTCAGCGCTAGACAAGGGTACACCCCCAGTAGGGTTACGCCGGACTTGTACGGGACTTCTACAGAGTTCACCTAAATGAAACAGAGTAAAGCTATACATAGAAAAAACAAAAAAGTGTAGCTTCGAGTTAGTAAATAAATGAAAAATGGTATATGAAATCTTTTCGTAGACGAGGCGAGTATCTACCGATAACATTGCCTTGATTTTATGTATTTACGTCCTTGAATCCTTTCGTGATGCAAAGAACCTTAGGGACTCGATCTTATTGGTCACTTTTATTAAAAAATACTTAGTACTCATTAGAAAAAGAGCCATTCTGGTAAAAATGTATTTTAAAGCTCTTTTGACCTTAGTTCCTCCGACTCTAACTCTACTACTACTCTAACGTAAAGCATAGTTAATAAGTTCATATGGATATTTACATTTAAAATAGCGCAGACTTGTTGCACTAAACTCCTGTCGAAACGTGCACCCAACTGGCATTTGTCTACTAGAAACTCAGTGGCGTTCACTTGGTCTGCCTCATTCACTTCTTTCGTGTCTTGTTGTCTGGACACGTGGTCCGTTGTGGAAGGCTCGATCTCTGCTTGCCATCGTTCCGGGTGTCTTTCTTTTGCCAGCAACATTCTGGGAACGATAGAAAATTAGTGGTTGAATATTTTAGACGTATATAAATGGAATTATGTGTCTTTTTCACGGATATGTAACACTAAATATATAATTGTATAGAACTAGCGGTTTGGGTGCGAATTCCATGATGGGGAAACCAATTTTCTGGTTATAAATTAATATGTATAATTATCTGCGCACGGCGATGGAATCATTAAAAGTCGTTTTCAGTAAAACTCTTCTAGTAAAGTTTAAGCTTTTAGTAGCCAAAAAATTACTACTAACGATTCATTTAATATCCTTACCTCAGTGCGATGTTGTGTAAAATTGATAATTATATTTTCGTACCCTTACCTCAGCGGTGTGATATAATCGAGCTGTGGAGCAGGTTCTTGCCAGTTTTCTGGTGCTTTGAAGGTCACGCCCATCTCGGTGAACAGGCGACATTCGTCCACGTGCTGCGGCGAATATTCGCACTGGGTACCACACATGGGCCACCCGCATTTCGAACATAGTGTCTTGTCTACTGGTGCGAAACATCCCAGACACAAAGGGGCTGAATCTGAAATATAACATGTAGTTTCAATTACTGGGCTCTTAGACAAGTGTCGCTATGTCGATTTGAAATGTTTAACAAATCAACAAACGTAGGTACATTGCATTCGGTAAGCCAAGCTTCAATGCGTATGCAATTCCTTTAGCGTTTTAGTGTTTCTAACGGCTTAGTTTTTGGCCATTTGGCTATGCGCCCTGAGCTTTTAGACAAGTTTCAAAACACTATGTAAATAGTAATGAAAATTTATAGAGTGACTAACAAATTCGCTAGGTCACGTGATCTTCTAAACGAATCCTAGGTTTATTTTCAAACAGATGTAAACAAAATGCCATTCCACGTATTGTTTACCCAAGAGACTGGGTATGAATGATGTATATTTAACTATGGAATTGCAATCTAAGAATATCGGTGTAATTCTTATTATTCAAAATAAATTAGAAGGACCTATAACCGCTGATCCAATATGATAAGCAAATATGGTGGATACATAATCTGTGTTTATCTCTCGTAAGGGACAGACTTAACACGTAATACGTAATATGTTTGTTTCATAATCCTATTACACCAAAGCTATAAATGAGATTAAATAGTCTCTTTTTAATGACGCAATTATATCATAGCTTCTAAACAAAAAGCGTTGTGAGGGCTTTATATCACGTTGGCAATGGAACATGCAATAATAAATTTGATCGCTCGCTGCCAAAACATGATAGTACAAGGTGAAGGTCGTATTTACCAATAGATTTGCTTTCGCCAAATTTTAACAAACCATTGGTCAAATAGTTAAATAAAAGTTAAATTTGCTGATGTCATTTGTTAGTATGGAATGTTTTATAATAAAATTCAGTATAAGGAATTGCTTCTTTCCGTTTCATAATTTAAAATATTTGAAGATAAGTGCAATAAAAGCGAAAAAGCAACTAGTTGTACTCAATTCAAATCCCATACAAGATGACTTTCTGCATTATCAGTATATGCATGCAGTATAATACTTCAGCAGAAGCTTTCAAATGAATTAAACAAAAGGGTAATTAAATAGGTATGTTCTTTATTATGAGTTTTCAAAGATATATTAACCGATAGCCCGAACATCAAAACTACTAACATTACTATTTTTCTCCGTAAAAAAGAATCGACGTAACGAAGAGCTAAGACTCTACATAAAGGATGCGCCTTCATGTCCTAAATATTATTATGTTCAATACATACCTGGTTCAGGTCCAATCACGAAGAACTTCTCAGTAAATATTAGTTCTCCAGGCTCAAAGTCTCTAGTGGCCACCAGATAGCGTCCATACTTATCGTTCCTCAACACCTCATAGTTCTTACAATCGTCCATCCTGTATGCCAACCTTCAATTAACGGAACATGTAGCCGATAAAATGATGCGATCGAAATGCCGGTGCCAAAATAAACTCGCGCGCAGCTCGAAAATAATACGTGCTATGTACTTGTGACTACGCTATGGTACATGTGCAATCGAACTATCTGGGACATGGTTCACGGGGCATACTTCTACGGGCGCGCATGCGTGGGACTCGTTATAGGGAGTGACAGAACCCTTATTATCTTCATAGGTATATATGTGAAGCAAGAGAGTTTTGTCAGGATCGTTCCAGGTGACGATCCATAGTTTCTGTCCATCCCGTTAGGGACGTAGAAACGTTAATAATATGTACACATACGCCTAACAAATTTAAAGCCACGTTCATCACCAAAGTTAAGCAACTCGGTCGTGAGCAGTTTCTGGATGAGTGACCATCTGGATAGCATCATGTGCTGTTGATTTCCGTGAGAGAAAACTCGTGAAGAAGCTTGCATATTTCCATATCGAAACATGCAATAACCAGGACGTGGATTCGGTTGTATTGGTTCACTACCTGTTACGTTACATGCAGGTTATCGGGTTTCGAGTTCGAGTGCTAAAAGACCATTAAAATAGGCATAATGATGGACACTGCAATAGGGTTAGTGAATGCATATGCAGTTCAGCCTAATCAAGGGACTAAGGTGTCATCTATATTAGCCACCAAGGAAGAAAGGCAATTAATTAAACTCCTAGCCAAAATTATATCGGCATATACTATTATGAAGAAAAAGCAAAACTAATTTTCAATATAAAGAGACGTATTAAGGATTATGGCTCGCTCTCAGGTATTCAGGTATTTTCCATGCGTGATAGTCAGAGGTGTCAATATACAAAAGTGCATATTTTTATTATAATTAGTTTAAAATATTAGTTCTCTATCTGATTCGCTTATAAAGGCATGATTACTTGCTTGGTACACATCCCATGAATATAATCTTCGTACACGAGTATCATTGCCGATTGTTTTATTCAGAAATAACATAGCTTTTCACAAAACAAGGTCTGAGATTTATGGGGGAAACGAAAGTGATGTGTGTTTGTGTAAATGTAAATATAATATTTATGTGCGTATCCATTGAGGCACCCAATTATTAGATTAATTCATAAACTGCATCGATGTTCTATAAAAATAAAATGATATATATGATAACTTGTTTCAGTTCATGTCTATCAAAACCTACAGGACAGACAGAGGTTCCATTGTCCATCTCTAACAGTACTTTATCAATAATGAAATGTAAATCTTATATCTCATAATAATATACACTGCCATCAGCACATTCATATACATATATTATTTTTGACGACCTCCGTGCACTTCTATTTGCAGGTGTTGTCTGGAAAGAAGAGTGGTTTAGTAATGGAGTATCTCGAACTCTGCAGAGGTCGTATGGACTATAATATACGAAATTAGAAATTTGGCCTTAAAGATACTGTAGGTACTATTAGTAACCCCAATTGTATCCTACAATATGCTGGGAAGATTTACGTATTTACTTAAGTGACGACCTCCGCGGCGCAATTACTTAACCTTCTGAACGCTAATTGTGAGGTCCCGGGTTCGATTCCCGGTCGAGGCATACGTAGTTGAGAACTGCGCTTTTCTACTGCTTTCCAGTCTATTCGTTGATTATTTATGCTAAATAATATGTATTTATCTATGTATAATTTGTATATTATCATAGGGCTAGTTCAATTGGTGTAATAATGTCCAAATATTATTATAGAGTTTTAGAATTATTATGAGGGTCAAGATCATACGGAAAATCGGCGACATCTTGCCAGATCATCGCCCCATAGCTTCCCATAGATAAATTGACTAGGTCAATTTTACTCATATAATTTCCCCCCTTTTTTCTTGGTACGTGCATAACGAGGATTGAATGTCGAATAAAAGTTCCGTCACTGAGACACATTTACACAATTTTAAATAAGTGTGGTACTATATAAATCGAGGAATAAAATAAAACTTTTCTATCATAGTTTCACTATTTAATCTAATTTATTCAATTACTTAGTTAATGCAAATATTTTGCTGTCTTTTACAAAATTTTTCGTATAACATAAGTTACGCGTTGTCTTTAAATTATTATACATAATAATTTATTCATAATAATGCACATTTTTGTAATAGTAAATTGACATGTTCGGTTGACCGTAAGTCTTAATTAAACTCAACTATCGCTTAACAAAGCTATTATTCTGTTGGCTTGTTACAAAATCAATGAAATGAAATCAAATAAAATATATAAAAGCTTTTTTGAGTAGTATTTAGAAATGTTTAACAGGCAGTTAAATAAATAAAAAATCCAAATCCATCTATGCGGACTTTTAAAGGGAACATTACATAACCTCCTAGGTCTACAAGTTCTCAATACTTTGTTTCAACTGCGACATAGACTGTAGGGCTATTTGGCCAGTGATCCCTTCAGGGCTCTGCGGGTCTTCCCTGCAAAGGATCTTGGAAGCTTCTTCTAAACACTCTATGGCTGGTTGAAGCTTCTCCTTGAGTTTTTCCTCGTCTATGAGCCCAGCGGTATACTCGCTCCTGGCTAAAAACATCAGTGGGGCGTGGAGCTCGTATAACATCATGGCTGGAATAGAAAAAAGGTTTCTTTTTTTAATATTAAGAAAACATCGTGAGGAGATATGTATCTAGAGGACTACCTGTCACTTTGGATGTTCTCTATGAGGTCAAAGCATGTTAGATATAACCTCTGACTACCATACAAGGGAAAATAGTCGTGAAATGAATGTTGTTTATAAGGTTATTGTTTGCCATATGAAGAAGATAAAAAATCAACAATGTCACGAACATTACGCCTTTAAGCCTGTTCATATCCGCTACTACAGAGATAGTTATTCTATGGCCATCTTAAACCTACGCTTTAACGAGATAGTTACTGACAACTATTGTGACGGGTGGTAAACCGTGCCACCATTACAAGCACTGACTATAACCAGTTCCGGAAACAAGATAGGTTTCCTTACAAGATTTCCATCACCATAGTAGGAACATGAGCATGACGTGATTATATAAAGTCAGAATAGTCTCTACCTCTCATCCGAGTTTCTCCAGGAGATATAGTGTCCAGGACCTTGAGAACCAGTTTGCAGAATTCCGCCTTTCGCTCCAGAACGAGGTCAGGTAGCTCATCTATCGTATAGTCTTCTACTTTCCCGTACAATTGAGCCAAAGTGTGCTTCACTGATAGCAACACTGAGTGGTTCGGATGGAACACTGATTTGTACTGTAAGAACATAGGAAAAAAATATATATAAGATACGAAGGGTGTATAAAGACATTGTAAATCGATATATACGAAATGTGACGCTAAAAATAGTGTGCAAATGTTTCTTTTAATACTTTTAATTGTGACAGTTTGAATTACAGGATATATTGTACATGTAAGTTTCATTAGCGTCGACCACTAACCTATCTCTTTTATGTCTCTTTCGTCGTGGACAGAACTTCAGAGATACGATAAAATCAGGCCACTAATGAGTTGAATTTTGGGGTTGTGATGTCATATGGACTATTGGTGACAGGTTGCATTAGCTTAATAGAATTCATTAAACCCTAGTCCTAGCCACCTTCTACAACATGCCGGGAAGAAAGGCATAAGTTAACAATATTTTTACGACTCAGACTTTTATTGGACTAATTTGGACTAATCACTACGTAATGATTGAATCAATTATTTTCAGAATTTTATGACGTAAACTTTCTTATTTTCTTTTCACATCTTAAGGGAATAGAACGTTACTAACTTAATGAATTTAAGGTAATACAAACTTCACACATACACATTATACCAGTCTCTCTACAGGGACACATTTAGAGATCACGGATCCCCATTTTTTTCCTCTAATCCTGCC
Organism: Leucoptera coffeella; assembly: GCA_030578115.1. Classification (NCBI taxonomy): domain Eukaryota; kingdom Metazoa; phylum Arthropoda; class Insecta; order Lepidoptera; family Lyonetiidae; genus Leucoptera; species Leucoptera coffeella. Next base: position 99,049 of record JAMBLF010001360.1, read on the forward strand.
AAATTACTTTCGTTTTACTGACATCCATACAGCTCAAACACAAGGTTTGCTAGCTTTTTAAAAAACCTCTCTCTTCTCTATGGCTAAACCTCCTCAAATACAACCTACCTTCTTAAGAAAAGCCTCCCTCTGCTCTATGGCCTGTGCGCAGGGCGGCAGGGCGTCCAGCTGATCAACCTCCGCCTGGAGGACAGCCAGCATCTTCTGCACAGCCACTCCAGACGTCTCGAAGCCGCAGTTCTTCTCTGTGCACTTCCATTTGCAGGTGTTGTCTGTAAAGTAGGACGGGGTCGGTTTAAGGTATAGTTTATGGGTACAAAGTAGGTACCTAATGGAAAATTGCGTAATTGTAGAATTGGACACCCGAACTCTGAAGACGTCGTGAAGTATATTATATTATCTGTGGTGGTAGTATATTGTAATGTAATGAAATGGTAGTATAATATACGAAATTCCAAATTGGGACATATACATATACCTTACCAGTAGCACGCGTTTCAACAAATGTAGTTTTATGATGACTTTGAATATAGCATATTATATGTATAATATATTATATACCTTAATCTACAATACATTCAAATGAAGTCCAATCGTATCCTACAACATGCAGGGGAAAAGAGAGCTAGTTGCATTGTTATTACGGAACAATACATGCTACGATAACAGTCAGAAAAAAAATGGAAAAAAGGGGAACGAAATTATTACTTTACCTACATATTTACTTACCCAAAGGATTAGTAGCCAATATAACTCCGTTATCACACTTAGTACACTTCAGCGTACTTAAATGCGTGCCTAGCTCTGTGGGGTCGGCACACCGTTGGCAATCGCACTCAAAGAACTTGGACTGCAGAAGAAACTCCCTTCTAACCAGCGTAGGAGAGAGGACGAAGCTATAGCAAAGGTTCAGACTTTCACCCGCTTTGATAGATGTCGCTGCACGAACTTGCACCCTGAAAATAATTAAAAACTTATTTAAGCGATTGACAATCTTTTGGGTATTCAGTTGAATACACTAGTTTTAGTAAGTAAGGGATCGAAGATATTTTATACTTAAGGGATATATAAAAAATACAAATCAAGAATCTTTGGTACTTTTAGTTAGTCATTTGCTAGTCTGGGACGTAAAAAGAATGCTAACTAGCTGCCGTTGTTCCCGTTTGTTGTAGGAGACGACTAAGGGACTAGGGTAAATAAATTTTTTTGGGCGATGGGCTAGCCACTTGTCACAAATGTTCGATTATGATATTGCAACCCCAATATTCATGCTAAGAAGTGACCTAGAAGATATTATATCTTCAAGGTTCTGTCCACCCCAAAAAGGAACAAAGGACATGAATGTATGTGAAGTTTATATTATACGTAGATCGACTTATTTTCGTTATGTAAAAATGTACGCTAAAGTTTCGTAGCGTAAAGTTTGATCCGTAATAACATACGGGGTGGTACGTACAATGGGTAAGATGTACGAAGTATAATTAGGCGGAGATTGTGACATTAAGTGTCTTAACCAACAAGTTTATCAAGGCAAATAAAATGAAACCTACGTATCCCTCGGGATAGGTAATAGCCAGTGCCTATATACAGCGATACAGTTCTTTACCTATCACGTTGGGTGCTGTCTATCTAGTGAAACGTGGGCTTCGAGTGGCCCATACCTAACATGTCTTCGAAATTTCGAAGATGAGCACTCAAGCTTCTGAATTCGAAACCACATTAAATAATGGAGTGTATGTAAACAAGTAGTGAAGCGTATACTATTAGTCATTAGAATACCATTTCAACAAGTACGAGAATAATAAAGATGCCATATCGATTCTCCCTACTTCGATCTAATGAACTCATGTGACCTAACGATTCTCAGAAATCGCTACAAAGAAAGGTGGGTCTGAAATTCTTATGATATCGATTTGACCTTGGCCTGGATATCAAAGCTCTAGACCATTGTTGACAGCTGTCAGTTCTGTATGAAATACCCTTTGGATGTCGAGAATCGTGAATGCAGTAAAAGAAATATGTCAATCAATGGAGGTGTCAATCTTAATATGCTGTTAGCAAGTTCCTACATATGTATTTATAGTTTTGATTTAATCAGCAATAGGTAGTTCGTAACTCCTAGGGTTCTCCCGGTAGACTATTGTTATTGAATAACCTAATCCTATAGTTATATATTTAACACATTATTTCTACAAAAATTCTTCTCATGTTTGTTATTCCACCCCTTAAGGAATAATGGACGGACGCTTGTGCCAGAATGCCGCTGCTAGTGGCTGGACGAGGTCCACCCTTGGAGAGGGCCTTTATCCAGCAGTGGACTACTTTAGGCTGATTCATTGATTTGTACCATTATATACTCACTGGTTATCGCTAGTGATGGTATGGACAATGTTAGGGACGCAATTGTGTGCTGCGATGGCTAACTTAGGGTATATGGCTCTCACGCTGAAACCGCCTCTCGACGGAATTTCTACTGCGTTGACCTGAAATAAAATGGTAAACGAAACTAAATAGAACTTTCACTTTGCAGAAAATCATAACTACATACTCGCACATAGACTCTATATAGACATAGTAGTTACTTTTACCATTAAATATGTTTAATAAGAGAGTCAGTAACCCAAACACAAATTTCGCTGATGGTAGCAAAAGATTCAGGTTATCTATAGTATTGTTATACTTGATGCATAACACGTTGGACGACTGATTAAGCACCTCAATGAACAGAAGACCTCATTACGTAGAATGAAACTGAACCGACACCTTTTTAATTAATATTGAATTCAGGAATGAGAATCCTACTCATCCTAAAAATACAGAGCTCAGCCCCTTCCTAGGGAGTAGTGTATTAATACTATAAATTAATAGTTTTTGTTTGTACTGCATAGTACATAGGTAGTTATAACATAGTCTTAGTTTATGGTTAATGTATATGAACAATTTGAAATGAATCAATACATTATTATTATCGTTTATGTAGAACATAATATGCTTACCTCAAGAATTCCACAGACCCGTTGCACCAGTTCTTTATCAAACCGTCCTGCTAGCTTGCAGTGATCCACCAGAAAGTTGGCGATGTTTATCTGGTCGACGCCCCATGTCTCCCTCGCCTGCCTGGCCACTGTGTGAGGTTCCATCGGTGCAACTTCTTTAGTCCAGCGATCTGGATCATTTTCTTTGGCTAATAGTACCCTGAAAAGGTTGAAGGTATCATGGATCAAAAGCTTCCGAAGAATATTTTGTACTTTTTTAATATTTAGCCATCTATTGGAAACAAACATGTGAGATATGTAGCATAATGGTGATTGTGTCAAAATGCCATTGACACAGTCACTCTATTATATGTACTATTATTTCTATTGCAACACTGCTCCTTGTTCTTACAATTAATCTCATAAAAAATACATTTATGCAAGTTTGTTGCAATTGATTGCATCAATTAGGATAAAATTGATGTAAGCATGCCTAATTTCCGGCCTACGATATGTATATTTCAAATAACCATCGCAATGTTTAGCTAAACTAGAAAGAAATGTGATGCTAATGTTTGTACGTAACTCAAAACGGCCTTGTTTACACCAAAGGTCGTGCGAGCGAAATTATTGCACCAAAAACGTTTACAGTTAAAAAATACTCCCATTGTCGTCCCGTCAATCCCAGTTTCCTTTCGCTTCGAGAATTGGCCAGACCATATCTGTTGGAGAGGAGCCAATGCAATCAAATTCACTTTCCTGTTGCTAAGTCGCGAAACACGTCACGGGCACCATCACAAATTAGGTAATTTATGGCATTACAGAGTGGTAAACATTCTTTGCCGCTCATATAGTATATTAATGTCTTTTTTATTACTTTATTGTTGTGATATATGTCACAGTTAATTCATTTTTTAAAATTGGACAGTGATTAAAGTCCAAAGTACAATTCACCGTATACGTAAACACAACACACGTGAATAATCTAGAAACGTTTCAACTAATTTTTCATAATTTATATAATAGTAATTTTCCATTAAATACAGTGTCTATAAGTTATCCAAAAGAATGGACAATTTGACAATGAACATTGATTAAACAAACGAAACACAATCCCGACCTTCATAATATTAAGCTTTCGTGTCCCTGTAATTATGGAGTTAGTGATTCTATGGTTCACCTCGAACCCACGTATCATTCTAAATACTGAGTTTTTGAATGAATTAATGAATAATCTTACCATATACACATACACACCACGCCTGATTCCCTGTAGAGGGGTAGGCAGAGATCACGGATCCCCATTTGTCCCGATCCCGACAGACCACTTTCGCTTCATTGCCACTTATACATCTTCTCATACACTCTCTGTGGTTATAGGTACTCCTAACGACACCTTTCAATATAGCGATATATATTTTTGAATAATCTTACCGTAAAGGAGTAATGCAATCAAGTTGTGTAGTACTAGCAGTCCAGTCTTCAGGCGATTGGAACTTCACCCTCACTTGAGAGAACACTTTGCATTCACCCGAATGTTGCGGTGAGGGACTCGCAATCCTTGCCGCAAATGGGCCAGCCACATTGGGAACAGACTGATTTCTCAACTGGGCAGTAACATCCTAGGCAAAGGGGGTGGCGAGTCTGGAAAAGGGAACATTATTGTCATAAGCCATAAAAGACTTAAATCGAGACCCCTGTGGGGTAATCAGAAGACTATAGGTTTCCTGAACTGAGGAGACAGCGATTCTTTGACCTCCTCGAATCAAATAGCGTGACTGTTTCTTCCAACCAATTAAACGTGAGACGGGAAAATTATTAATACCAAATACAAAGAATATTTTGCCGTAAAAATACCAATAGTTATGTATCTAGCTTGATATGTAACTTTCTACAATCAATCAAATGTACCATTTCAAAAAATATGACCATCATTCGAAGGAGTAATTCCAATTAAAAATATGTAATTACTCCCTTCAAGGAGATTGACATTTGACGAATTTTAATAGTCAACGTCTAACTACTACGACATGATGCTAATTGTAGTATAGCTTGCTCAGTTACACGACATGTTTATTATGTAGGTCACGTCTCGATGTTTCTCTTCTGTACTACATGTGTTATGTATTTGTTTACAATAATAAAATGCACTGAATTTTTTGCACACCGTTTCTTTCTATAGAGTACTATATACTACACAATATAACTTTTGTCGAGATAGGACATAGATGTCTCAAGTATAATCATAATTTAAGTACTACGGAAAAATAGTTTGTATTGCTACGAATAACACAAGTGTTTGATGCATTTTTACTACGGCTTCACCAGCGGCGTTTTGATACAATTCTTGACAATATAAGATGAAAGTTAAAGAAGGAAAGTAAAAGTTAAAGCTTATATATTATAATAGCATTTTCGGGCAGCAAACATATTCCGTATTATTGTTTTTAAAACTGAATTAATGCTAAAAACAAGGCCTTGTCCTACGTTGGAATATTCTTGAATATTCCATTGCATCTGTTTCGATTTACAGAACTTTAGCTGCCCCAAGAAGTTTAGTAGCACTTCTTTAGTAATATATCATCTGTGCTAGAATCATCCAAGTTTTAGATTTTGTATCATATAGATTCTGGACTAACACAAACTCTTTTTTGTTTCACACGAATTTTATCAATTTCATGAATCCTCCTATTTATTTACACCAAACATGATCAACCAAAACCAATTGGTTTCTGTACCCATTTGATAAACATACAAACAACTTGCCTGGTTTGGGTCCCAACAGCAAAAAAGGTATCTGTAAAAATGACCTCGCCGGGCACCAAATCCTTACTAGCCACCAAATAGCGGCCTAGTTTATCATTGCTCAATATCTTGCAGTTTTTCAAATCTTCCGCCATTTTAATTCGAAGCTACAGCGCCGGTTGATATAATTTGTTCCGAGATTGAAGAACAACTAAATACCGCTTCGGAATTAGCGGCTAAAATAAACCAAGGCGGGCGTTCGAGAACATTATCTGCCTAACATCGAGAACGTGTCTTTGCTTCCGACCAATATATGAATGGACATGTATAGGTACTCGCCACACACATACTTTTGGCTCTTATTCCTTTTGAGGTAGCCATAATCTATATTGACTGCGGATAATTGTTAGTCAATAAAAAAAAACATAAATATATAAAGGGTACAGGGTTCAAATCCCGCTTTGAGCATGTACCAATGGCACAGATAATATAATACTATACAGTAATGGAACAGCCAATGGAAATGAAATTTAATAAATTTCTATGTACATTTTCGTAATAAAAACACATTTACGAAAAGCATCGAATTATACGGTGAGGGAAAACATCGTGAGGAAACCTACCTGTGCGTTGAACAGCTAATAGTTAGTGCTTGTAAATAGCGACATGGCTTACCACCTGTCACATTGAGTACTGACTATCTGGTTAACACGTGGGTTCGAGGTGTCCATAGAATTACTACCTTCGCAATTGCGGAGATGGAAACCTGAACCTCTGACTACCCCGCAAGGGTTAATGGTCGTGAATGCGTTTGTTTTTGTTTTTTTATAATATACGCTTCACGACTTGTGTATACACACTTCCTTTTTTATTGTGACGGGGGACGTCAGAGGCTTAAATGCCCATTACCAAAATTTTGAAGGCATCAGGAAGGCATTTTAGGTATGGGTTAATCGGAGCCAACTTTTCACTAGAAGACACCACCAAACGTGATAGGTTGTGAACCCTATCGCCTGTCCAGGGATAGGCAAGTTTTCTCGCGATGTCTTTTCAATAAAACAATCGCCATAAAAATTCCTGATAAATATCCCTCTCACTATTACTGCTACAAAAAGGTAATATAGAGAATGTTTACCTTTATTGTAGATTCATAAAACAACTGGGTTGGAATTGACCGGCTGTATGCTTTGGGAGGTATAATAAAATCCTAGAATAGACAGTATTGACCAAGGATTCGTACTTTCCGATATCTAGACTGCAGCTGTCTGGATTGAGGGCCCAAGCATTTATAACTTACCTGTTTTTTTTTTTCACGTTTAAGAAATTTAAAAATAACTGCTATAGGTTTCACTAATTCTTTACTAAATGCCCTGTAAGTTTCATTTCGATTGGCAAATATTTGAAAAATGGGCCCTCAATCCAGATACACACTATGTAATCTACAAATTTTAGTAGATAAGCATTCATTTAAATATTTAATAATAGCTGTACGTATATTCCATTATCTAATTCCGTCATTGATCTACCGGTAAAGTAATTGGTGGGTGTCGGTAAAGTAATAGGTGTGTTTGCGGAATTTTGATTTTGGCACATTCCAGAATATGTCTACGTTATAAGAATAATAATTAGAAAGTTAGAGTAAGTAGTTTGGCATTTATTTTGACATTCTAATCATAATATTGACTCATCCCAGTCGTCCAAATATGTTCAAGTATCAGGATGGCGAGTCGGATTATTAAATGAGTACTTATAAGTATAGCAAAACAAAATAAAATTACAATATTTGCAGGTACTAGTAATTTTAGAGCACGTAATTCATTTCAATTCATGTTTTAAGTAGTAAGGTAGTAATATATTTAAATTTGGCGCGCACACGCTTTGCTCTAAGGAACAATATGAGTATGGGCAAAATTCATAACATTCTCATACATTAAAACTTTTTTTCACACGTTTTTTTAAACTATTTAAGGTTTTATATAACTTACTTTAGTTTAAATTGTAGTCTCATGTAACAATTATCAAAGAGTTAAGTATTTAGTCAATATTTGACTCTAAGAGGATTGGTCATTGCATTGTATGTCAAATCATGACTAGTCAATGTCTATTTTCAATTTGTTAGTATATTGAAAGGCTTTATATTTTTGAGATTTTTCTGAGATAACTTATAGTTTTAATTAATTGCCAATATTATTTTTAACTCAATTTGTATTGGCGGTGTATACAAATAATAAAGTAAACTCCAATAATAATCTAATCTACGTATCATTTCCGACGGAAAAGCAAATTTTATATCAGTGCGCCCTCTGGCGGAATTGTTGCAAATTAACATTGCCGTGAGGTGTAGGTGGAACTCCGTCAAGGCAATTTCATCTAAAAACAATATAATTCAGGTTCATTGGTTCCAATAATATAATATATTAACGTAAGTACCTTTGATAATTGCTATTTATTTTAATAGTGCTATTCTTTGGCGATATTATCGATTATTTTTTATGTATGGTTTAGGTTACCTTGTGACTGCCGGTTTCAGACGTCATTGTACTTAATTTAGATCAATTAATCTGCATATTAACTGTCTTATTAAGTTGAAATAATCTATCGTTGCTAAGATCGTAACCCTTTGCAATAGGTGTTCCATTATTCTATACATATCTAACTTTTGCCATACATTCATTTCAAGGTTGTTCGTCTGGCGCATGTGATCTGCAGTTAGAATCGAATTAGATTTACAAGTCGCTATAAAGGTCAAGTTCAGGTCGATAGACTGGTAGCATCATATCTGAATCAATTAACTTTTCTGATAAGGTTCATTCTTACTCCACTCACTTTTACTAGTTATGTAATAGTAGGTATGATTTGTGATAATGTCCAAGTACGCATTAAATCGAAACTAATTATGCAGCCCTGACATACCTGGCACCAAACGATGTTTATGAGAACACTGTTCCTTTTGTTGGACTATTTCGTACACTTTCACAATTGTACAATTTTCACTTCATATGTACGCAAGTATACTTCGAAATTACACGTCTTATAAAGCCTTGTTTTATTGCAGAAAATGTCTAACCCACCTATGTACGCTGACCTTGGCAAGAAAGCCAATGAGGTCTTCAACAAAGGCTACCACTTTGGTCTTTTCAAACTTGGCTTGAAGACCAAGAGCGATGCTGGGTGTCGAATTCAGCAGCGGCCTTGTCTCCGTACAGGAAAGTGGCAAGGTAATGCTCCTCGTGTAAAAAGCTCTAATTCTTTCTTGTTCTGATTATATTAAATTGTCCATATGTTTGAAATATTTTCATTATACATGATATTTAAGTCACAGTAGCATTTTAGATTATGGTGACTTCTGTGTGTTGTGTTCAAACTACTCCCTAGAACTATCAAAGCTATAGTTCTTTACATAATTACCATGTGTAACATAAGTTATCTATTTTATAAATAATAGTAAATACTTTTATGTCCTTTGTTATATAAAATATCATCAGCACATACAACACTAACGCATTACATAATTCCCTTCATAGGTAACTGGTAACCTCCAGTCCAAATACGTAGTGAAGGACTATGGCCTGTCTTTCACCGAGAAATGGAACACAGACAACACCCTTGCCACAGACATCACCCTTTCAGACGTGGTGACGGCTGGAACCAAACTGACCTTGGAGGGAAGCTTTGCACCACAAACCGGGTGAGTTTTCAAGTTGTCTGTTGGTCTGGTTGGTTATATAGACGTAGATGGTGCAGAAAGATTAGAAATGTGAGTGAGGCAAGAGAATTGTAAGGATCTGTCAAGGTGATCATAAGCTTTGCCTATTCCATTGGGGAAGTAGAGATGGGGATTTTGTGTGTCTAAAACAAAGTATGCCTTACAAAGGAGTTATTTGTAGTGATGAGTAGGAGATACTTTCTCAATTTTAATATCCCTGGTCCTCATATTGTTGGTATTTCATTGTAAAAGATTCTGTAGGATGAATAAGGTAGATACCACATTAAATAAGATTGCAAGCAATTTATGATGCTATCAAAATTGAATATTTTTAGTGTTCTTTGTCATATATATGAAAGTTATTAAAGTATTATTGTAAATAAATGAAAATTTTATTCTTACGAAAAAGCAAATTAAGTATTTTATCGATGTTTAAAAAATGTGTCACTGTGAGTTAAGACGCCCTATTTACTTACTTTACTCATGCACCTTAACCTCTCGAGCGTCCTGTTACCTATAAAAGGAATTAAGAATGAAGATTGGGAGGTATCTGGATTCCTTTCATAGGTAACAGCTTATTAGTTGGCAAAAGTGTTTCTGTTGGTCAAATCTTGTCATATTTCAAAGAACAAAGAAGTTATAACCAATCCGT
>JAMBLF010001361.1:0-102852 GCA_030578115.1 Leucoptera coffeella
AGAGGTAATCAGAGATAACGAATTCCTATTTCCCATATCCTTACAAACTATTTTCCTTATTTTTTTAAGCATATCACCTATTCTGATCTTCATTTTTAGGTCCCCTAAATACCGTGCCCCCCACTTCAAACCGCCTAGAAGATACCTAATGATGTCATTAGAACGGTGTTACAAAGTACTTTATAATTTTCCCATATTTTACTTTGACGCCATAAGTGGAGGTTCCATCTTTATTTATTGACAGCCATCTTTGAGCACTTAAACGGTTGTTGTAATGCTGTGTACAGAAATTAAGAGAGTGGTTCCGTAGATATTTTTAATTCTTTATTAAGCCATTCGCCACTAAGGTTATGTCGGCTGAAGTAAAAACACTGATGCCACGGCGTTTGAACTTCTTGTTATTCCATCGCCATGGTTACACCAACGCCGCCAGCCGCTACAACCGAAGAAAAACGAAATCGAAGCTCCAATTCTTCTGTTCCTTGTTCTTCGGTTCGTTCCAGTTGAGGATCCAAATCTTATCCCAAAGCGAACATATTTAGCCAGTTTGGCATCACAATTGACTAAACATTCAGCCGAAAATAATTATTTGTATTTTCAACTTTCACTGAGCTGCTGTCTTTGTTGACGCACCATAGACGACTGTCCGTCGATATATTGACAGTAGAATACATACATACACATCACGCCTGATCCCCTGTAGAGGTGAGAGCATAGAACACGGATCTGTTCCGATCCTGACAAATCACTTTCGCTTCATTGACATTCAAACACACTTGGTTTTATAAGTACTTCTATAGTCATCCTTTTTCAATATGACGTCTATCTATAATTAAAAATACAGTAGACGTCAAGATATTTCTCGTTTGAACTTTATACGTACAAGAGTTAAAGATTTTTCATGAAATGAAACATAGATATCATAAACGTTCATATATTCGTCCTTTAATCCCTTTCGGGGTGGACGGCACCTTGAAGACACGACAACATCTTCTTGATCACTTATTAGCAGGTATATTGAGGTTATGATGTAATGAAATATTAGTGACAGGTAGCTAGAATATTGACCAATAGATTCCATATAGTGGCCTCCTATACTATATTCGCATTAAGAAAATAGTGACGTCATCATGTCCCCGCGATTTAACCAATGTAATTTTATAAGGGTTGTCGGTTATTGGTCAATGTGATTTGTTTTCTCATCAACTAACGTCTCATTGGCCAGTTTGACTTCTGAATATCATGGCGTCACTATTTACTTAACGCGAACAGCCTATAGTTAGCATTCTTTTTAAGTTCCATGTGAGCTCGGGGATAAAAATTTTTTTTTTTCAAATAAAATTCTTTTTATTACCTACTCTTCCGTTATATTATAAATGTTTATTTTCACTCAGCATCCCTAATCCAACAAGATATTCGCGGGCACCGGATTATCGTAAAAACTTCGCTTATTATTATTATTTATTGACATATCTTAAGGCTTTAATGGCTGACCACCTGACCTTTGATAGCTTCGAGATTAGGCACTGTATGTAAGTGCTTGTGAAAGAATGTATGTATAGGTTATATCATACATATAATAATAATATTTGGACATTATTACACCAATTGAACTAGCCCCTTGGTAAGTTCATTTAAGACTTGTGTTAAGGGTACTAGTGAACGTATATTTAAGATATTTTTACATATCATACTTAGATAAATACATATATAGCATATATAATCAACGACCAGACTGGAAAGCAGTAGAAAAGCGTAGTTCTTAACTCTGCCTCCACCGGGAATCTTGGGGACCTCACAATTAGCGTTCCGGCGGCTAACCGATCGCGCCACGGAGGTCGTCAAACATTACACATACATATAGATAGGCAGAAAATCTTTTGCTTCACTCACACCCATTAACCTTCTCATACATGCTCTTCTGTTCTTCACACTACATACACCCGCCTTGAAAAGAATGTCTCCAATTTGATCTGTATAAGTTCTACGCCGTCGTCTATGGTGCGTCAACAAAGTTAGCAGCTCAGTGAAAGTTGAAAATACAAATAATTATTTTAGGCTGAAAATTTAGTCAGTTGTGATGCCAAACTGGCTAAATATGTTCGCTTTGGGATAAGATTTGGATCCTCAACTGGAACGAACCGAAGAACAAGGAGGAGAAGAATTGGAGCTTCGATTTCGTTTTTCTTCGGTTGTAGCGGCTGGCGGCGTTGGTGTAACCATGGTGATGGAATAACAAGAAGTTCAAACGCCGTGGCATCAGTGTTTGTACTTCAGCCGACATAACCTTAGTGGTAAATGGCTTAATATAGAATAAAAAAAAAGTTTTATACGGCCTGTCATACATACTATCCCTGAATCTCTTTCGGGGTAGATAGAAGCCCAGAGATATCCACTCGCTCACTTTTACCGAAAGTGCATTTTTCTCTAGGGTTTGTGATGATCTTAATATGGAACATTTGTGTCAGTTAGTTAATCCATCGCTCAATAAAGAGTCCATAAATCTTTTTATGGACGCAGGAGGCGACTAAGGGACTAGAGGTAAATAAGATCAATTGGGCGATTACTAATTTTCCATATGATATCACAACCCCAATATTCATGCTCAAAAGCGACCTAAGATGTATTATTGTAGTACATACATACATACACATCACGCCTGATTCCCTGTAGATCACGGATCCCCATTTGTCCCGATCCGGACAGACCTTTTTCGCTTCATTGACAATCATACATCTTCTCATACACTCTCGGCGGTTATAGGTACACCTAACGTCACCTTTTTATTATTATTGTAGAATTTCTAAGATTATGTCCACTCTGAAAGGGATTTAAGGACGTGAATGTATATGTGTATATTGACAATCTTCTCTCCAGTCAATCAGAAAAATACTCTTAAATTCAAACACCTATTAGTTAACAATTTGTTACCAGGCGCCGTAATCCACTAATGGATTTGCAAAATAACAGTTCAATATCAGATCAGTAATAGTGTGAAGTTGGTAGTGGATTAGCTAAAGTGACAAATTTCAAAGACGAAGTAGTTAGAGGTTCGGGTGTCCATCTCCGCAATTGCAAAGGTAGTAATTCTATGGCCACCTCGAACCTACGTGTTGACCAGATAGTCAGTACTTAACGTGACAGGTGGTAAGCCTTGTCGCCATTTACAAGCACTAACTATTAGGTAGGTTTCCTCACGATGTTTTCCCTCACCGTAGCATTGACGACAAATTTCGCCATTTTTTAAGCGAAATTTGACACTTGGTCATCTACTACCAACGACGTCATACTGTTACTGATCTGATATTGAACTGCGTTTGTGCTAAAACGCATTAGGAGACTAAGGCCCCAGGTTTGGAATGTTTGATTTAGTGACTTTTGTACCAGAGGGCGTTGTTCCAAGGAGGCGCTTGAAAAAGGTTTGCTCAGCTTATCTGGTAGCAATCGCGGAGGTTAGTCGCTTAGAGGTTTTATCGCACATCTTGCGTGGGTCCATTGATAGAGCGACGGCGGGGATTTGTAAGGTTTTTGTACTTATAATAAAAATAATAATTTAAATTATAAAATGTATGGCGATCAAATAGACGTGTATAAAGAATAGAAAATAGAGCAAACGATAATGGGAAAAATAAATCTTAGAAGTACCTATAACCGTGGAATGTGTACACGGATAATATGTAATTCATCGTAGCTCAGTTGTTTGGGCCTTGACTCTGTATCAGTGGGTACAAGGTTTAAATCCCATTTGAGCATGTACCAATGAAAATTAAGTTCAATGAATTTCTATGTACATTTTCGTAATAAACATTCATTTGCGAAATACACTGAATACTACGGTGCTTGAATATATCGTAAGGAAATCAAGTGTTTGTAAATGGCGACATGGCTTACCATTTATGTCACATTGAGCACTGACTATGGTCAACACGTGGGTTCGAGGTGGCCATAGAATTACTACCTTCTCAATTGCGGAGATGGACACCTGAACTACGCCGCAAGGGTAAATGGTCGTAAAAGCGTTTGTCTTTCTCTGTCTTGGCCCATAAAATGAATCGCCACTGCAGACACAACGAAAACACACCTCAAGGCATGTGTTGTGAATTTTATTTCTTATTCCTCGCCGTGTTAAACAATGGCTACGGTTTTGTTTGAACATCCACCTTTTGTTATGACAGCATCCGATTTTGGTACAAAATACACATAATACAATGTTATAGGAACTTGATAGTTTGGAACGTAAAAAGAATGCTAACTAGCTGCCGTTCTTTCCGGCATGTCGTAGGGATTAGGGTTAATGGAATTGATTGGATAGAAACCTGTCACCAATGTTCCATAAAGACATCACAACTCCAATATTCATGCTAAAAAGCGACCTAGGAGATATTATCGAGTCTTCGAGGTTTTGATCATCTTGAAAAGGATTAAAGAACGTGAATATGTATGAATGTCTGTATTTAATATATTACATCTACACGTCAGTAAATCATTATATATGGAAGGTATAATTTCTTTTACTCTTTTTAAATTGAACAGATCAAATTGGTGACATTCCTCTCAAGGGTGTACGTAGTGAAGAACAGAAGAGCATGTATGAGAAGGTTAATGGGTGTGAGTGAAGCAAAGCAGATTTACCAGAATTGTTCCAGGTGGCGATCGATATTTTCTGCCTATGTCGTTAAGTACGTAAAAGTATGAATATACGAGTATGTATGTTAAGTTGATGCTTTTTGATATATCGTTGTCTATACTCAAATAGGCAATAGGTAATAGTCAGTGTACGCGGTAACATGAAAGACGTTTACAATTTCGTGAATTTAAGGTTCAATGTAGCCATATATCAATTAATTACTTAATCTTAACGGAGATGGACACGCAAACCTCTGGATACCATGTAAGGAATAGATGTCACGTGTATGATATGTTATTAAAGGATTCTGTATGTATGTATGATAAGTACAGTCAACGCTAAAAGTGCAGTCTCAGTAACTTTTTATAAGGTTTAAGTTTGTAAGAACAAAAGACAATCTTTTACATTTTAAAACTGGCGCCACTTTGCATTGTCATGGCCACTATACGTTCGCGTGCTTCGAAATGAAAAAAACAAAGTGGTATGCCAGGATCGGCAAAGTTGGGGATCCCCCTCTACAGGGAATCAGGCGTGATGTGTATGTATGTACCATTATTAAGCGAGACAGGTGAGACAAACATGTACAAATATCGTATGTACATATACATCCATATAGCTCATTCACACTTGGCGGTTATAGATACTTCTAACGTTGTGTTGAGCTTGGTGGCAAACGCAACGCTGGTCTTATGTCAGAACCACTACAGGGCAAGTAGCTTATTTTTTCTGTTATTTGTGATGAACTAGTAATTTCCCTCTACATATATATTGCACCTGTAGACAATAACAAACCTTGATCCAAAAAAAATTAGACAAAAACACCTATCTATTAGAAACCCATTCGTAACTTTCATAACTCATAATTTATGCTCAAATACTCGTAATTTATACCCAAACATGCCCATTTGGTTGTCAAGAGGCGAAATTAAATAAAACTAATGCTTTACATATCATAATTATCGTGTTTTTTACCTCAATGATAGCGTGGGTAATTAGTTAAAATGCAATCGCGTGGGAATAACGTTAGGTCGAGGGTTTACGGAGGTGTGGAGACGAATATGATGTAATTGGAAAGACAGCGAGTACTTTGCACAGATATATTGAAAGTAATTTAAAAAGTAAGGCTTGATACATTAAGGCCGGTCCAGACGCTCCGTTTTGCACAACGTTTTGTCTGCGCAGTTCAAGACGTTGCAGACAAAACGTTGCGTGTGGACCGCAAAAATTGCGCAGTTTTGAGTCCGTCGGGAGGACTGCACAGTTGCAGCGATAACTGAGCTCGTGAGCTCTGAAAACTGCGCGGATTTAAAACGTTGTGCAAAACGGAGCGTCTGGACCGGCCTTTAAAGCAATGGCGACACGTAATGCACAGAGTAAACATTCACAGACAAGTGAAGGAAGTAAAGACAAAGAAGATTGAAAAATATGTCGCTTGAGTTTAAGTATACAACAGAATATAATAATATTAAATAAGGTTAATGGGTGTGAGTGAAGCAAGAGATTTGTCACCCGTTCCAGATGGTGATCGATAGGTGCTGTCTATTTCAAGAGACTTAGAAGCGTGAATACATGTATGTAAGGCAATGATTTGAATTAGCTCAATCGTTTGTAGCTTAATTCTGTATCAGTGGGTACAGGGTTCAAATCCCGCTTGAGCATGTACCAATAGAAATGAATTTTTATGCATATTTTCGTAATAAAAATACATTTGTGAAATACTCCAGTAAAGTAAAACATCGTGAGGAAACATACTTGTTTCCCGATCAGGTAATAATCAGGGCTTGTAAATGGCGACATGGCTGACCACCTGTCACATTGAGTACTGATTATCTGGTCAGCACGTGGGTACGAAGTAACCATAGAATTATCCCGCAAGGGTTAGTGATTATGTAAGAGTTGGTCTTTTATACCCAAAAATAAGTAGATTTAATTTACGATTCAAACTATATGAAAACTAAATAAATGGATAAAAAATGTATTTAAAAGTAAAACATACCTTCTCCACGCAACGTTCATGATAAAAAAGACAAACGCGTATATGACCATTAACCCTTGCGGGGTAGTCAGAGGCTCTGGTTTCCATGTCTTCATATGAGATAGCCTCGGAGATTAGTTTACCACGATTCTATGCACCTTGAAAACGATAAAAAAGATCGTTAATAAATATAAAACCGTCTCCACGCCACTCCAATCCCAAATATTCCGTAGGCGTTTTGGGCGTAACAATTAAATATATGTTACAAGCGATAGCCCATCGCCTCACTCTATGAACTCAATGCATGCTTCAACCTTCAACCCTTTCGGGGTGGACAGAACTTCAAAGACTTACTTATACCTTTTTTTTTTAAACACTCGTGATTTATACTCATTTTATTTATTAGTCTTCCCGCGACCACGGCCTATGCAACTAGGTCGAAATGTCGGGCAAAATAAAGGTAATCAGATAACTTTATTAATTTATCGTGATATGACCCGGTCTCTCATAGTAAATAAAATTACTTATACCTGTTTCGTAACTTAGTTTTACTATTAGGGCTGTAATGATATTTTTTTAAATAATTTCTTACATGGTTAGAAGTACCTATAACCGCCGAGTGTGTTAAAGGTGTATGAATGTCAATGAAGCGAAAGTGGTTTATCAGGATCGGTACTGATGATTTAAGATCTCTGCCTACCCCTCTACATGGAATCAGGCGTGATGTGTATGGATGTATGTTTCATGATCTTAGACTGGGATTTCAATATTGTAATCATCTGGATATATATACAGTAGAGTTGGACGGGGTAGGCCGCGTAGAACTTATACAAATCAAATTGGAGACATTCTTCTCAAGGGTATACGTAGTGAAGAACAAAAGAGCATGTAAGAAGGTTAATGGGTGTGAGTGAAGTAAGAGATTTGTCAGGATCATTTTGAAATGGAAATAATCATTAACACAACATACACTTCACGACTTCTTATGGATAGTGTAAAGAACATCAGATAATACGAAAATGCACTCCTAAAATACTGAATAGTACACCAAAATAATACAGTCCCAACCCAAACCTAACCTTTGGTGTGCGTTTAGCTATATTTTGGTGTACATTTCAGTATTTTTGATGGGCCATTAATTATTTCTCTTTTTAATTGTTATTGTGGCGATGTTGTCAGATGCTTGATTACCCATCACTAAAATATCGAAGGCATGTTAGGTATGGGTCGCTCAAAGCCCGTGTTTCACTATATGTATATAGACAGCACTCAACGTAATAGCTAGTTTTTATTTCATTCATATAATCAAAACCAGGATTAGAACCTAGAACCCTTAGTAAAGTCAGAGGTATTACCCACTAAACTACAGTCGCATTTATATTCACCAATCATTAAAATATAAAATCAAATAAATTTTGGCGGGCATCGAATGGATGCGAACGGCCACTGACAGGGAGAAGTGGCGTCATTTGGGGGAGGCCTATGTCCAACAGTGGATTGATACAGGCTGATGATGATGAATCATTAAGATCCCAGCTTATCACGGGTTAAACAGGAAGCTGCCACAGTGTTTCCTTTCAAGATACTTGTCGGCTTTATGCCTCTGTTTACCCCGTGAGTTCACGAGATAAGTGTTATCGGCTACTCGAATTAAGTGATCTGTCTTGCTGTCGGCTTAGCATGGGAATGAAGCTTGAATATACCTTGTAAATTTGTTAGTATGATAAAATTGAGTGTGTATGAGGATGTGTATGTAATGAAGCGAATGTTGTTTGCTTCATTGTATGGATACACACTCGATTTATATAACAATATTTGGTAATTATTACACCAATTGAACTAGCCCCTTGGTAAGTACATTTAAGACTTGTGTTAAGGGTACTAGTCAACGTATATTTAACAAATATATACTTATCATACATAGATAAATACATATATAGCATATATAATCAACAACCAGACTCGAAAGCAGAAGAAAAGCGTAGTTCTTAACTCTGCCTCCACCGGGAATCTTTAGGACCTCGCGCCACCAATCGCGCCACGAAGGTCGGCAAAAATATATTTTCGAAATGCATCGAATTATACCTACGGTTTAGGGGAAACATCGTGAGAAAACCTACCTGTTCCCTGAACACAACAACAGTCAGTGCTTGTAAATGGCGACATGGCTTACCACCCGTATGTATAATACATATATATATAAAATACCGAAGTACTATTTAATATGATGATAGTGAGAAAGAGATTATCGAATTAATTAGTGGCCATGGAAAATTGAAGGCTGAGATGGCTGGGATCCATCGAGAGATGGAAGTTATCATGAATGAGAAGGATAGGTTGCAAAAGATTCAAGACTCCGCTGCATACTTTGGGGATGAATATGAGTGTGCGCTGAGACATATTGCCAAACTAGAATTAGATCTGAGGAATGCACACAAGCGCATACTATCTCTTGAGGCAAATAATGAGGATCAAGTAAAGCTTTATAATGATATACAGTATCAACAGTTAGTGTTAGGAACAAATAATAGCAGAAACAACTACCCTAAAAATCATATATCTAAAAATATAATAAAAAAGTACAAACAAATTAACAAAGTGATTAAGAAAACTTCAGTTAAACTAAGAAGAATAAAAAGGGTTAACATTAAGAAACAGTATAGAAATATTAACTATATTAGTGCCATAACTGATTATAAATCCCAATGTAAACTTTTAAATAATAAAATAGATGAGTTACAAGACTCACTTGCATCTATAAGGTATAAATATGAAATGGCCCAAACTGAGATAGGGGAACATATCCAGGCAATGGACAAACTCCTATCATTGAGTGCATCTAACGTTGATGCTTTTAACAATCTAGTTAAAGATGGATGTATGTGCGGCGGCCACTTGTGTGATGCGAAAGGGTATGTTTGTGTCGAGCCTGTGGCAGAAACACTTGTGGACTGCTCAGTCACAGAGGTGGCTAGGTGTGAAAATGTCAGTCTTAGTGGACAGGGAGGCAAGGTAATCTATTGCGATGAGATAGGTAGAAATGTAGGAAGGTACCTAGGGGCCATTATGGATGGGCCAATACAGAACTGTTGCTACCCAGGAGCATCTTTAGCTCAACTTATAGATAATATATGTAAGAACAAAAGTGATTGGAATAAAACCATAATAATTTTATGTGGTAGGCGCGGAAAACTTAATAAACTGAAATTAGTTCGTTTATTTGATAATTTGATGTCAAAACTGAAAAATAAATTAGTTTTATGCACTTTGCCTTACTCCTCATCGTTGTCAGCTGAAGAAAATAGGGCTAGGCATGGGCTGAATTGCTGCTTGCATACTATGTGTATGCATAGTGGTAATTTAGACTATGTTGACATTAATTGTATTATTAAGAATCAAATGAAATTAAAAAATAATTTATACTTTTTGTTGAATAGCTGTAAGAGACAGGTAGCAACATCGCTACATTATTCTTTATGTAGACTAACCAAAGTTTTGGTTTCTGACCAGGCCCCTATTGGCCAGAATACCCAATTGGGTAATGACTTTTCCCTAGAAAAAGTTCCAGGGAATAATTTTAATTTAAATTAATAAAGCAGACAAAAGAGATAGACTCTGGCAAATTAAATAAGTTGGTAGTAGCGCCTGACGTCACTTTAGTGCATCAGAACATACAAGGTTTATTAGGTAAAGAATTAGAAGTCGAGCTTTTTTTAGTTTCTTGCGGGGTAGGAATATTTTGTGTGACGGAGCATTGGGCGAGGTCCTATCAATTAATGTTTGGTTTTAGAGCCCACAAGGTTGCAAGTTCATATTGTAGGAACAGTGCAATTCGTGGGGGCTCCCTAATATTGGTTCATAATGATATTAAATTTAAGGAACGGAAAGATATTGTTAGTTTCTCTATTGAGCGAGTAATAGAATTGTCATGTATAGAGATGGAGGATGTTATAATTTTGTGTGTTTACAGACCGCCCAATTCAAACTATTTAGACTTTGAAAAATGTATGGAGGAAGTGCTGCTTAGGCTACTTCAGAAATGTAAGCGCCTGATAGTGTGTGGTGACTTCAATGTTAATATACTTGAGGACACTACGGTTTGTATAAATTTTCTAACTTTATTTTTAAGTTACAATTTGAGACATAATTTTGATCAACCAACTAGAATCACAAGCACCTCCTCTACTTGTATTGACAATATATTTAGCGATTTTAGTTTGTCACATACAGAACTTGTTACGGACATTAGCTCTGACCACCATGGTCAGATGATTAAGTTTAGGTGTCACCGAAAAGTCCAGCCTAGGAATGTTACTTGCATTCCTGTGACGGGGGCTCGCTTAGTTAATTTCAGGGAAAACGTTTTAAGGCGTTTCCCTATACAATTAGAAACCGATACTCCAAATAATATGTATAGCTCATTTTTCAAAATTATTGACATTGAATATAAAAAAATTTTTAAAACAAAGAGTTTTAAAATAACCAGTAAAAGATCTTTCTGTGATTGGGCAACTAGAGGTATAAAAATTAGTAGACAGCGATTATATGAACTATATAAAGAAAAATCTGTTAATTATTGCCCAGATTTTCAAAACTATATAAGAAGTTATTCTAAGGTCTTCAAAAAAGTTTGTGCTCAGGCCAAAAAATTGTACATACAGAATAAAATAAAAAATGCCACTAATGTAGTGAAGGAAACCTGGAACACAATTAAACTTGAAAGTGGTAAAGATGTCTCTCACGTTCATGAACCAAAACTTATAGTTGGTAAAAATGTAATCACAGACCATCAGCAGATCTCAAGTGTGTTTCAGGATTTTTTCTCTAATATTCCTGTCTCTATAACTAAGCCACTAAATGCTTGTTCAGAGAGTGCTACATATATATTAGAAAGGAATGTGCCGAAATTTGACGGTGTTTTTAGTTTCAGAGAAATCAGTACTATAGATGTCATCAAATGTTTTAAATCACTCCAGAAAAAGAAAACATCTGATCTGTGGGGCCATTCAGTAAAGGTTTATTCAACCATTGTAGATTTAGTTGCACCTGAGTTGAACATTATATTTAATCAATGTGTTAAATGCGGAGAGTTTCCTGATCAGATGAAATACGGTAAAATCATTCCATTATTTAAATCTGGTAGTACCACTGACCCTGCTAACTATCGTCCTATCTCAATACTACCAGCTTTTAGCAAAATATTTGAGAAACTTATTCTAAATCAATTGCTAGTACATTTTAACCGTTATAATATTTTTAATAAGCAACAGTTTGGTTTTACAAAGGGTCGATCAACAACAGATGCTGGGGTTGATCTTATGAAATATATATTTGAGTCTTGGGAGGAGGCAAAGGATACTCTGGGTGTCTTTTGCGATCTTTCTAAGGCGTTCGATTGCGTGGACCACAAAACTCTGATCATGAAGCTTAAGCATTACGGTATAGGTGACAGGGCACTGGATCTAATTGCATGTTACCTGGGGGGAAGGATCCAGAGTGTTGAATTCGGCGGAGCTAGATCGAGCGGCAGCTCGGCTGCTATGGGTGTTCCGCAGGGTTCCATTCTTGGGCCCTTCCTTTTCTTAGTTTATATAAATGACTTACCTTATTTAAGTCAGGGCCGTTGCCACATGGTGTTGTTTGCGGATGACACTTCTATATTGTTTAAAGTTAACAGAGGAAAAGACGAAACAGAAAGGATATGTAATGTGATTTCAGAGGTGGAACAATGGTTTAGAATAAACAATCTTGCTTTTAATTGTAATAAGACAAAATGTGTACGGTTTACTTTGCCAAATGTTAGGAGCTCAACTACTAGCATCGTAATTAATAATGTGGCTTTAGATATTGCGGGGTCCACTACCTTCTTGGGGGTCACAATGGACTCAAAATTGCAGTTTAGTGAGCACATCGGTGGTCTGGCGAAAAGGCTAAGTTCTGCAGCCTATGCGGTTAGGAAAATAAGACACTTGACTGACGTGAATACCGCGAGACTTGTTTATTTTAGTTATTTCCATAGCGTCATGTCATACGGGCTTCTTTTGTGGGGCAATTCTGCTGATATTAATTCAGTATTTGTGCTGCAGAAGAGAGCCATTCGCTCGATCTACCGTATGGGCCCTCGTGAATCTTTAAGAGATGTGTTTAAGACAATAAATATACTCACTGTGGCTTCTCAATATATATATGATAACTTAGTCTATGTTAAGAAAAATATTAATGATTACAGGCTTGTAAGAGACATGCATAATTGTAACACACGCAATAAAAACAAATTGTATTATAGTGGCTCGAGACTAAAAAGAATAAACAATTCGTTTATGGGCCTGGGCATAAAAATGTATAACAAACTTCCAGAGTCTATAAAGTCCTTACCTCTAGACAAATTTAAAGTTTGCACTAAAGCGACGTTAATCGAGAAGGGCTACTACAAAGTGAAAGATTATCTAAATGATGTTATGTGACGTTTCATCTTGGTGTGATTGCAGCCTCACGATGCATGTTCTTATTGGGACACCTTTAATATGTTGCTCATAATATTCGTTGGTTGCTAGTCAGGCTGCGGTCTCATTCTGATGGATTATTTAATTAAGTTGTATTGTATTGAAACATGTCTGCAGAGTTTCTTGGCATTTCTTCTCTGCAGGATTTTGCTTTACGAAATGCCATTAGTTTAATTAGATTTATTTAATATTTTTATTTCAATTGATTAACTGTAATGACAACTTTTCCGATGGAAATGTTTTTTTTTTTTTTTTTTTGACCTTCAATAAGTGATTTTGTGATCCTGATATTGAATAAAAAGAATTTCATTTCATTTCATTTCATTTCATTTCATTTCATTTCATTTCATTTCATTTCATTTCATTTCATTTCATTTCATTTCATTTCATTTCATTTCATTTCATTTCATTTCATTTCATTTCATTTCATTTCATTTCATATGTAATACTCGATTATAAAACACACATTTTATCCTAGATCTCTGTCTATAATTCTGCAGAGAAGCGGACGTGATGTGTATGTATGTATTTTATTTTTCATTAGGGATACACTCTATATATTCATGTATATAAACTTGAAGTTTTTGTTTATTCATGTGCATTCACAACATAACAAAACATATTTTTTCTGTTCATTCCACTCCACTAACAAATTTAAGCCACTGAAGCGCTTCAGTATCGATACAGTAATACTTCAGTGGCCAAAATTTGTTAGTGGAGAGCCAAAAGTGTCAAATTACGGCTATTGAAGTATTACTGTATCGATACTGAAGTAATATTTGTATTAATAGTTTAAGTAGAATTAATAGTAATATTGTGCCTACAATGCAATAGTGGAGTAAGGCCGCAGCCATGCTATACAAAAACTGTTCTACATATACTTAATATGTTTTCAAAAAAGGTAGGTGTAGTGTCAATTTGTTAGATCGATCACCATTTCTTATTTGGGGTAGATAAAGTTGTGACTACTACTTCTTAGCAACAGACGCTATATTGAAAAAGGGTGACGTTAGGAGTACCTATAACCGCCGAGTGTGTGAGAAGATGTATGTGTGTCAATGAAGCGAAAGTGGTCTGTCAGTGGGACAAATGGAGATTTTTAATCTCTGCCTACCTCTTTACAGGGAAAACGGGCGTGAAGTATATATATGCATGTATGTATAAATAAGTAGTATAAACATTGACGTCCTTTAATCCCTTTCGGCACAGACAGAGTCTCAACCACATCTGTTCTTAACCATATCTTTAAGTATTTTTGATACCTTCAAAGGCATTGAATCTCTACCTACCTCCCACGCATATTGGGGCCTAATTAACCAAATAACGTGGGTGTGTAGGCGTCTTTATCTTGTCTAACGATATTTTCATTATAATAGCTTTTTGATGGATCTTAACAAAAGATTTAGGCATTGGCTTCAAAGTTTATTTATATTTAATTTACATTACATACATACATACACATCACGCCTGATTCCCTGTAGAGGGGTAGGCAGAGATCACGGAACCCCATTTGTCCCACTGACAGACCACTTTCGCTTCATTGACAGTCATACATCTTCTCATACACTCTCGGCGGTTATAGATACACCTAAAGTCACCTTTTTTCAATATAGCGTCTATCTGACTGTTATATGTCTTATTAGGCCGGCCCCTACGTAACCGCCCATCCACTTCACTCATATATATTCCTTTTGTCAATCTGCTATCATTCATCCGCATAACATGTCCAAACCATCGAAGCATGCTCTTTTCAATCTTATCAATTTACATTACATAGCTACATATATACATATCCCGTTAAAGAATTAGAGGTGTAAATATATGTATGTGCATATATTCACGCCGCTACGTCCCTAACGGAATAGGCAGAGACTATTAGACCACCTGGAACGGATGACAAATCTCTTGCTTCACTCACACCCATTAACCTTCTCATACATACATTCGCTTGATGACTTATGTATACACACTCCCTTTTTTATTGTGGCGGGTTAGTCTAAGGCTTGAGTGCCTGTGAGGATTGTATGGGTCACTCGAAGCCCGCGTTTCACTAGATAAACAAATAATAATAATATTTGGACATTAATACACCAATTGAACTAGAACCCTTGGTAAGTACATTTAAGACTTGCGTTAAGGGTACTAGTCAACTTATATTAAAAAAATGTATACATATTATATACAGATAAATACATATATAGCATATATAATCAACGACCTGATTGGAAAGCAGTAGAAAAGCGTAATTCTTAACTCTGCCTCCACTGGGAATCGAACCGGGGACCCCAAAAATTAGCGTTCAGGTGTCTAACCGATCGCGCCACGGAGGTCGTCGAAGACAGCACCCAACGTGATAGGTCGTGAACTGTATCGCCGTATATAGGCACTTGCATTACCTATCCCGATGGATAGGCAGGTTTCCTCACGATGTTTTCCCTCACAGTTAACGACTGTAAATTATGTACGTAAATGAAACCGACGTATGTAGATTTCATTCATTGGTACATGTCAGAGCCGGGATTCGAACCTAGGACCTTTCTCATACGAAGTCCGAGATCTTACCCACTGGGCTATATCACCAATATTACAATACCAATGTTTCATATTACATCACAACCCCAATAATCATCCCAAAAAGTGACTTAAGAGATATTATAATCTTAAGAGATATTATATTATGCCAAATTGGCTAAATATGTTCGCTTTGGGATAAGATTTGGATCCTCAACCGGAACCAACCGAAGAACAAGGAAGAGAAGAATTGGAGCTTCGATTTCGTTTTTCTTCGGTTGTAGCGGCTGGCGGCGTTGGTGTAACCATGGCGATGGAATAACAAGAAGTTCAAACGCCGTGGCATCAGTGTTTGTACTTTAGCCGACATAACCTTAGTGGTGAATGGCTTAATAAAGTATTAAAATATATATTATATTACTTATTCCTTAACCTTCTACGTAATGCCGAGAAGATCGGCAGCTAGTTAGCATTCTCTTTACGTCCCAGAGAGCACGGGTAGAGAGAGTCCATAAATAACACGCGATCAGCGGAAGTGAGTGTCGCATCGCAAATGCTGAAAGCGATTTATTTCAAGCCATACTCGGAAATGGACGCGCAATGTCATATGTATAATCGCCGAGTGTGTGTGCCGAGATGTATAGACAAATACAATCGCGTTCAAAGCAATTAACCCTTGTGTCAGTCCAAATATCCATTGTAAAGGTAATTATTCTATGGCTATCTCGACCAGATAATAAAAATGCGACATGTGATAAGCCATGTCGCCATTTACAAGCACGGACTATTATCTGTTCGAGGAACCGGTATGTTTGCTCACGATGTTTTCCCTCAACGAAAATGTATTTTTATTACGAAAATGTATGTACATAGAAATTCATTAAACTTCATTTCCATTGGTACATACTCAAGCGGAATTTGAACCCTGTACCCACTGATACAGAGTCAAGCCCCAAACAACTGAGCTACGCTGATGGGTGTATAAATATCAAGAGATAAATCGGGATCTACAATATTGGCACAAAAATCCCTTGCAAAATATAAACATACGTAAACATATTAACACACATACCTTAATTTCCCCACTGGAATATATAAATATATTAGCGACCCGCTCCCGCTTCGCACGGGTATAAAATATATAACCTACTCCACTATTTAATGGATGTTATTATACATATAAACCTATCTCTTGAATCACTCTATCTATTAAAAAAAACGCATCAAAATCCGTTGCGTAGTTTCAAAGATTTGAGCATACAAAGGGACATAGGGGCAGAGAAAGCGACTTTGTTTTATACTATGTAGTGATATAGGTACGTTTACATACATTCACGTCATTTAATCCCTTTCGGGATGGACAGAACTTTTGAGACACGATGATATCTCGTAGGTCTCTTTTTAGCATGAATATTAGGATTATGATGTCATATGGAACATTGATGACAGGTTGCTAGCCCATCGTCCAATAGATTCCATTCACCCCTAAAATCTGAGTCACCTTATAAGCCATGCTGGAAAGAACGGCAGCTAATTATCATCCTTTATACGTCCCACATAAAACGGGACAATTAAAACATAAAATTTTATCATTTCCGTATCACCTCAGCCCAGGCGACTTATCGATAAAACGCCGATACTTATCGACATCGATAAATTAAGACAACACTATCTGCTTAATTATTCGCTCGTCGCTTTTGTTAAAAGGGACAAGGGGAGATTGGTATCTTCGGGAATTCTGTTGGTTGTAAAAAGAGGTATGTTTTGAACAAATTCTTTGCTGATTAAGAAATATTCTTGTGTATGTACATACATATGTACATATACATACGCGAATCTAGAACCCTTTCGGGGTAGTCAGAGGTTTATGTTATATCTGCATATATAATTCGACATAGCTCAGTTGTTTGGGGCTTGACTCTGTATCAGTGGGTACAGGGTTCAAATCCCACTTCGAAATGAAATTTAATGAATTTCTATGTAAATTTTCGGTATAAAAAATACATTTACGAAATGCGCTGAATACTATGGTGAGAGAAAACATTGTGAGGAAACCTACTTGTTTCCTAAATAGGTAATCATAGCGTGAAGAACAGAAGAGCATGTATGAGTAGGTTAATGGGCGTGAGGGAAGCAAGAGAGATTTGTCACCCGTTCCAGGTGGCCTAATAGTCTCTGCCTATCCATTTGGGTGATATAATATGCGTATGTATGTAAATATTGGGGTTTTGATATCCTATGGAACATTGATGACAGGTTACTAACAAAGACAAAAAAAGACAAACGCGTTCACGACCATTAACCCTTGCCGGGTAGTCAGAGGTTCAAGTGTCCATCTCCGCATGGTAGTAATTCTATGGCCACCTTGAACCCTTGTGTGACACATGACAGATGGCAAGCCATGTCGCAATTTACAAGCACTAATTACCCGTTCTGGGAACAGATAGGTCTCCTCACGATGTTTTCCTTCACCGTAGTATTCGGTGCATTTCGTAAATGTGTTTTTATTACGAAAATGTACATAGAAATTCATTTAACTTCATTTCCATTGGTACATGCACAAGCGGGATTTAAACCCTGTACCCACTGATACAGGGTCAAGCCCCAAACAACTAAGAAGTCAAATTATCTATGACATACCGTTACAAACGGCAGCTAGTTAGCATTCTTTTTACGTCCTAGACTAGCACGTTAACACTATATTAGTATATTCACGCCTAAATACCACTGAGGTAGTCAGAGGTCTATTTGTCAACACATTACGATTTATTTATCTTTCTTCGTTCAAGCGGGTAATAGCTTAGTCTGTAGGTGGTCTATCATGCTAGTTTGGGACTAAGGAGATGGTAGTTAGCTGCCCGATCTAAAATTATTCATATATATACCTTCACGTCCTTCAATCCCTTTCGGGGTGGACAGAACCTCTGAAACACAATAATATTTCTAGGTCACTTTTTAGCACGATTATTCAATCTAATAAGCGACCAAAGATTGATATTGATTACTGACTGTGGTTAACACGTGGGTTCGAGGTGGCCATAGAATTAATACCTTCGCAATTGCGGAGATGGACACCTGAACCTCTGACTACCCCACAAGGGTTAATGGTCGTGAACGCGTTTGTCTTTGTCTTTTTGTCTAAATACATGTGATATGTAAATACATTGTCGACTCTCTATTCACCCCGAAAAGCATTTGGGCGTGAATAAACAAACTGTTACTGGATAGCTTTATCAATAATGGAATATTGGTTTAAATATTTACATGGCATATTGAAAAAGGGTGACGTTAGACGTACCTATAACCGCCGAGTGTGTATGAGGAGGTTTATGGATGTTATTGAAGAGAGTGGTTTGTCAGGATCGGGACAGATGGGGATCCGTGATCTCTGTCTACCCCTCTACAGGGAATCAGGCGTGATGTGTATGTATGTACATATGTATGTTACACATGTATACATATTTCACTGCTTTAAAACTAAACTGAAGAAACTCAAAAAACACTATGTTGCAAAAAACGTTGTTTTATAATATAGTATAGTATTATATTATCTGTGATATAGTTGATATACTTTTGACATTAAATTGCATATAATTTAAAAAAGTGATTAAATATAAATACATTTTTTATCTTTTTATTAACGTGTGCATCTGGATTGAGGGCCCTTTTTTCAAATATTGGACTATCGAAATGAAACTCACAGGGCATTTAGTAAAGAATTAGTAAAAA
The DNA here is from genome assembly GCA_030578115.1 of Leucoptera coffeella. Classification (NCBI taxonomy): domain Eukaryota; kingdom Metazoa; phylum Arthropoda; class Insecta; order Lepidoptera; family Lyonetiidae; genus Leucoptera; species Leucoptera coffeella. The sequence goes on from JAMBLF010001361.1 coordinate 19,346, forward strand.
CTATAGCATCTATTCTTAAATTTCTTAAACTTGAAACAAAAAAGTTATTGTCAAAAAACTGTGGCCCTCAATCCAGATGCCAGCATTTTCTAGATCTCGGAAAGTACGAATCCTGGCATAATGCTGTTTATTCGAGGATTTAGTAAAGAATTTCTTAAATAAATTAAGAAAATCTCAAATCCCAAAAATGCGTTAAATATAGGTTTAGGGCGATTTTGCTATGGCCCTCAGTTCAGAGCTCGCTGACTTTTGGAATCATCAAAAAATGAACATTTCTATACAAAAAGACTAATGTAACTTATATTATCTTGAAGCTCCATGGCTCAATGAATTAGTAGTGAAGAAATAACGATACAAAAGCGAATAGTTTAAGAGAAAATGAAATTTGAATTTTCATCTGACGTACAAACTGAGAGCCCTAAACTTTCGACGATATTGACTAAACTAAGCCATCTACACTAGCGTACATAAGGATGACTAATTTTACTATTTTTTTACTAAATCTGTGCAATATTTACATGCCTCTAAATATCACACTTTATTTTATTTATTAAAATGATTTTGATTATTTATATAGGAGAAAATTCTGTAGGGTGACTATGTTATGTGTAAATAAAATATGTATATGCAAGTATTTGATGTGTTCTTGTAGTATATTGTAGCACAGATGGATAATTGGGAGTTTATTACGCCTAAATATCCCATTCTAGCAGGGACGAAAAAAGAATGCTAGACTGCAGCCGATATCCCTGGCATGTTGACTGAGGGGCTGGGTATAAATGCAATTTATTTGACGACCTCCGTGGCGCGATTGGTTAACCACCTGAACGCCAATCGTGAAGTCCCGGGTTCGATTCCCGGTGGAGGCAGAGTTGAGAACTACGCTTTTCTTCTGCTTTCCAGTCTGGTTGTTGATTATATATGCTATATATGTATTTATCTATATATAATATGTATATTATATATTTCTTAAATCCACGTTCACTAGTACCCTTAACACAAGTCTTAAATGAACTTACCAAGGAGCTAGTTCAATTGGTGTAATATTGTGTTAAATATTATTATTATTAATTTATTGGGCGGTGGGCTAGCAATCTGTCACTAATGTTCCATATGGTGTACGAAAAATTCAATGGGACAATAAATAACTGGCGATTATTGGCGATTAATAAATTATGTAACATCACTCATCTAATCAAGCTGACAGATGTCAAAATTATATAAAAACAGCTAGTCAAGCACGGACTATTCAAATATATTAAAATTAAAATACATTTTATCGCTTCTCGGCCTTTTGTCTAAGATCAAAGTGTTAAATACATTTTAAAATAATTATTTAGAAATACGAATTTTATTGCATTTGATTTTTAAGGACTGTATAAAGAAAGCATAAATATGAAAACAAAAGGACGAAAACCAAAAATAGATACCAAAGTACAAGGTAAAATATTTAAAAAATATGCAAAAGATTTACAAAAACCAAATGTCAAATATAATGACCCCATTTTCACAGTTATGGCCGAAGAATTAGATGGTAAAATGACACTGATGGCTTTGTATATGTCATTTAAAAAATATTGTAATAACGTAGCAGAATATGAAATCAAAGATTCTATAATATTTCAATTTTTAGCATACATAAATATTAGCGTTCTAATTGACACATTACAAAACACAATATTTCAAGTTTTCACATTGACTTTCAAAGGATACATGAATAAATAGACGATTGACACACTGATTCTACTTTCAAACGGACAGATCACTATCTCCACCATAGATAAGTGTTTGATGACTTTGCGTAGGCAATTTAACCTCCAATCCTAGCTACTTTGGTTCATATGTATCTTTGTATTTGGTTCGGGACGTCGAATACTTTTTTATATTTACACATAACATAGTCACCCTACAGAATTTTCTCCTATATAAATAATCAAAATCATTTTCCTCTTAAAGTGTGATATTTAGAGGCATGTAAATATTGCACGGATTTAGTAAAAAATTAGTAAAATTAGTTATCCTTATGTACGCTACTGTAGATGGCTTAGTTTAGTCAATATCGTCGAAAGTTTAGGGCTCTCAGTTTGTACGTCAGATGAAAATTCAAATTTCATTTTCTCTTAAACTATTCGCTTTTGTATCGTTATTTCTTCATTACTAATTCATTGAGCCATGGAGCTTCAAGATAATATAAGTTACATTAGTCTTTTTGTATAGAAATGTTCATTTTTTGATGATTCCAAAAGTCAGCGAGCTCTGAACTGAGGGCCATAGCAAAATCGCCCTAAACCTATATTTAACGCATTTTTGGGATTTGAGATTTTCTTAATTTATTTAAGTAATTCTTTACTAAATCCTCGAATAAACAGCATTATGCCAGGATTCGTACTTTCCGAGATCTAGAAAATGCTGGCATCTGGATTGAGGGCCACAGTTTTTTGACAATAACTTTTTTGTTTCAAGTTTAAGAAATTTAAGAATAGATGCTGTAGTTTTTACTAATTCTTTACTAAATGCCCTGTGAGTTTCATTTCGATAGTCCAATATTTGAAAAATGGGCCCTCAATCCAGATGCACACTTTATTAACTTAATAAGTTTTATGTTCTTATTATTTAATCTTTTTGACATAAAATGTTTTTCGAGTTTTTTCAGTTTAGTTTTAAAGCAGCGATTTAGTGTCCTAAATATAATTATTTATAATTCATGAAGGCGGTCCATAGTTTTTGCCTATCCCATTAAGGTAAAAGAGGCGTGAATATATGTATGTAGGTAAGTAGCATCTCTTTATCGCTTCTTACGCCTTTTAGTCCCTAAAAGAGTATTAGGTTACAACCAACACGCGAGGTTAGAGATAGCATAATAAGGATAGAGCTTTTTTAATAAACAAGCAATATCAAATGATTTGCCACATTTTTATTTTTGCAGTTTTTTTCATTACATGAAACATAGATGGCACTGTAATTATAATTTTATAATTAATTTTATTTGCGCTGCTATAAGTAGCAGGGTAATGTTATATAGCCTAAAGCCTTCCTCAATAAATGGTCTAAATAACACAAAAAGAATTTTTGTATTCGACTCGAAATCTACTATTCGAATTTTTGACGACCTCCGTGGCGCGATCGGTTAGACACCTGAACGCTAATCGTGGGGTCCCGGGTTCGATTTCCGGTGGAGGCAGAGTTGAGAACAACGCTTTTCTACTGCTTTCCAGTCTGGTTGTTGATTATATATGCTATATATGTATTTATCTATGTATAATATGTATACATTTCTTAAATATACGTTGACTAGTACCTTTAACACAAGTCTTAAATGTACTTACCAAGGGGCTAGTTCAATTGGTGTAATAATGTCCGAATATTATTATTATTGTTATTATTATTATTCGAACCAGTAGTTACTGAGATGTTCAAACAAACTCTTCAGCTTTATAGTATGTATTAGTATAGAAAAATACATAACATAGTATATATAATCAACGACCAGACTGGAAAGCAGAAGAAAAGCGTAGTTTTTAACTCTGTCTCCATCAGAAATCTTAACCTCATGATTAGCGTTCAGGTTGTTAACCGATCGCGACACGGAGGTCGTCAAAAGTAATATAAGTTATATACTATCTTTAGTACTTTAAACACACTTCGGTTTTCCTTTAGAGGGGTAGGCAGATCCCATTTGTCCCGATTTAAAAAAAAACTTTTGCTTCATTGACACTCATACACCTCCTCATACACACTCGGCGGTTATACATACATTGATAGGTACACTTATTTCTAACCTAGTGACCCGCTCCGGCTTCTCACGGGTATAAAATATATAGCCTACTCCACTATTTAATGGATGTTATTATACATATAAACCTTCCTCTTGAATCTAGAGTGATTTAAAAAAAACCTATTAAAAAAACCGCATCAAAATCCGTGGCGTAGTTTCAAAGATTAAGCATACAAAGGGACAGAGAAAGCGACTTTGTTTTATACTATGTAGTGATATACTTCATACATGTTAAGTAGTTCAAATTATTAAAAAAGTTCCCTCCATACTTCGTATCACATCCTAAGTTAAAAACATGCTGTCACGTTATTGAATTTAACAACAGGGTGGTATTACATTAGCTTAGACTTTTTAAATACATACATGCATATATCCACGTCTCTACTTCCATAACGGGATAGGCAGAGACTATTAGGCCACCTGGAACGGGTGACAAATCTCTTGCTTAACTCACACCCATTAACCTTCTCATACATGCTCTTCTGTTCTTCACTACAACCGCCTTGAGAAGAATGTCTCCAATTTGATCTGTATAAGTTCTACGTGGCCTGCCCTGTCCAACTCTATCTTCCACTTTGGCTATATAGATTCCTTTCGTAACCCTCCTTTCATCCATCCGCTCCATGTGCCCAAATTTAAACATACCTTTCAATTCCATCTTCAAAAATCACCAATTACAGTGAAGAAAACATCGTGAGGAAACCCACCTATTCCCCGAACACTTAATAGTTAGTGCTCTTAAATGGCGACTTGGCTTAACACCTGTCACATTGAGTACTACTATCTGGTTAACACGTGGGTTCGAGGTGGCCATAGTATAGTAAAAAAACTGTAACAGCCTGTACTCTGTGCATATTAGGTTACATGTTTGTAATATTTTGACATCGGCTCAATATAACACGGAGAAGCCCCTCGCACCCAACTAAACGCCTTTCGTGTCACTAAACAGCGTTTTTACATATACATTCACGTCCTTTAATCCCTTTCGGGGTGGACAGAACGTCGAAGATATAATTTTTGGTGATATTACGACTCTCAGGTTCTGTCCACCCCGAAAGGGATTAAAGGTCGTGTATTTATATGTATGTTTAGCAACTATCTGTCATATCTATTACTTATCAAATTATATGGACATCTGTACATATATGTATTTACATTTACATATATAACGCTGATCACCTTTCTTCGTTTTTCAAGTGAAAAATTTGATCTATTGGTTGTGCTATGTGTATGTGCTAGCAACCTGTCATCAATGTTCCATTAAAATCCTTATATTCATGCTAAAAGTCGCCTAGATGATATTATCGTGTCTCCAATGTTCGTACAGTCTTAAAAGTGATTTAAATAATAATAATAATATTTGTACATTATTACACCATTTGAACTAGCCCCTTGGTAAGTTCATTTAAGACTTGGGTTAAGGGTACTAGACAACGTATATTTAAGAAATATATACTTATTGTATATAGATAAATACATATATAGCATATATAATCAACGACCAGACTGGAAAGCAGTAGAAAAGCGTAGTTCTTAACTCTGCCCCCACCGGGAATCGAACCTCACGATAAGCGTTCCGGCGGTTAACCGATCGCACCACGAAGGACGTGAATATACATGTATGTATCACAATAGCGCATCATACATGTGGTAAGAGATTAAATGAGTAATGAACCGACCTACTTGTTGAATGGCGTATTCGAAATGTGTTTGACAGCCAAATTATGAACTTACGCTACGCTGGACAATTATGGGGCATGTAGGATGAGAGCTGGTAGACAATTATGTATGATTAGTAATGAAAAATATTTAGTATATTTACAGAAAGAAATGAAAATTTATGTAACTAAAAAAAATTGAGATTTAATTACTAAAAATATGAATAAACAAACTAAAGACTATTTAATAAAAAGATAAGTATACATATAAAAAGATAAAAAATTTAGACACGAAAACAAAGGAAATGGCTGCATGACGATAAATACAGGGAAAAAAGGAAAAGTATTATTAAAGTAGACTGCGAAATACTAACATGTGCGAATCTTAAATTGAGTTTTTGTATTTTATGTTTGTGTGCATAGAAATAAAATACTACCTAGATTTTAGTGCTAAGATATTTAAAAGAAAATTACATTTTTCTAATAATAAGTAGATTTCTAAAACCGTCAATTTAACCTATATTTTTCTTGTATTCCTTCCCTTCTTGTTATTGTGTTTCAAACAATTAAAATACTATAAGTGAGTATTTTAATGATTTTAATTAATACATGATTTTAAATACCCTAAACATTAACATATGTTTTACCTTCAATCAATGTACTGTACTGGTACGTATTTTGAATAAATACATTTAAATTTGACTAAACGTACCTAACATTTTAAACCACCATCTCTCAGTCTCCGTCATGAACCGAAAAAATTTAACCGGACCAAGTCAGTCAGACTTCTTTTGTTCGACTATTCTCACTTTTGATTTCTGACATCAACCCACGGCCACTATAATTAAAATTTAAGTTTCACAACTCTATATATTATTATCCTATCACATGTCTACTAATGTTATTAAACTGAATAGTTTGTTTGTATGTAATATAATATCTGGAAGTAATTGGTAAAAATTAGACTTGCGGGGTAGTAAGAGGTTCAGGTGTCCAACTCCGCGATTGCGAAGGTAGTAATTCTATGGACACCTCGAACCCACATGTTGACGAGATAGTCAGTACTCACCGTATAATTCGATGAATTTCATAAATATTTTTATTTATTACGAAAATGTACATAGAAATTCATTAAATTTAATTTCCATTGGTACATGCTCAAGTGGGATTTGAACCCTGTACCCACTGATACAGAGCCAAGCCCCGAACAACTGAGCTTCTTATAGCTGAGATTCTTATAGTTACAAATTATTGTGAATCAAGACACAAATAAATTAAAATATAATATTAAATCTTTGTCGAAAAAAGTAAAAATTATTTAAGTCATTATTGCGAGTACCTACGAATTTCAAGGTTATTTTCTAAACAAAACAACACTAAAACATTTCTTTATAAACAAATTTAAACTATACACTCAAAGTACTAGTAAATTTTAAATTATATACAAAAAAACAAAAAAAAAATGACATTCAATGTTGATAAACGTAGTGTAGGACGCCCCCCTGCTAGGTGGACCGATGACCTGAAAAGGTCGCTGGTAGTGGTTGGATGAGGGCCACGAATGATCGTCTTTTGTGGCGTATCCTTGGGGAGGCCTACGTCCAGCAGTGGACTGGCATAAGCTGATTGATTGATAGGAACATTTAACCAAACACAAGTTATTTAAGTGACTTTTAATGAGTAAACAGTAAGTAACTATCTTATTTAGACGAAGTCGGGAGCAAAGCTAGTTACAAAACCATAACATTATATTATCGTAAAGTTTAGAAAAGAAGTTTTAGCTGTTTAATTGTTTGATTGGTTTCGACTAGGAGTTATTAAAAAGCAATTAAATGAATTAGGAAAAGGGTTTTTAAGATAAAAAGTTTACTTAATTAGTATACAGTTGCTTTTTTAGTCTGGCGCTATGAAAAAGGTAATAAATGAATTAAATTTTATAATTTAATACTGAGTTTTGTCAGGATTGTTCTAGGTAGCGATCGATAGTCACTAAATATCCTTTTAGGTATGTATGTATGTATATAATGAATTAGGCAAAAAAGACAAACAAACGCTTTCACGACCATTAACCCTAGCGAGGTGGTCACAGGTTCAGGTGTCTTTCTCCGCAATCGCGAAGGTAGTAATTCTATGGCCACCTCGAACACACATGTTGACCAGATAGTCAGTACTCAATGTCACAGGTGGTAAGCCATGTCGCCATTTAGAAGCACTCACTATTACCAGTTCGGGTGTTCGTAGTATTCGACGCATTTCGTAAGCGTATTTTTATTACGAAAATGGAATAGAAATTCATTAAACTTCATTTCCATTGGTACATGCTCAAGCGGAATTTGAACCCTGTATCCACCGATACAGAGTCAAGCCCCAAACAACTGGGCTACATGAATTTGAATGAATGAAGTTTAACGAAATGAATTAGGCTTTTTTACAAATTCGTTTTTATTTTACCGTGCTAGCTGGGACGTAAAAAGAAAGCTAACTAGCTGCCGTTCTTCGCTGTAAATGGTATGAATTAAGGGAGTAAAGGACGTGATTGGATATTTATGACATTTCATAGGAATATAAAAACTATTAATTCGAAAATATCCTTAGAAAATCCATATCCCTTTGGTGACCTCTTACTACTTATGTTCTAACACCTTAGCACTTGAATAACTGAAAGGACATTGGCATAGCAAACACGTCACGCCCGTTTCCCTACAGGGTAGGCAGAGATCACAAGTCACCCCATAGTGCTGTCAAATAGTAGTGACAGACAGTGGTTGCGGCGACAGATGCGAGATATAGAGAGTTTTTCAAACGTACTAGTGGGTGGAAAAGTGGCTGGGATGAAAAGAATATATTTATACACATATTTACATATATTTATATAGTACATATATAGTACATATATATATACATATATATAGCACATATACTTATTGTATTGTAATAATTTGCTTCTTTTGCTTGCTTTATCTATTCCGAATACATGTAAGATATATGAGAAGTAAATGTATGTATATATGTATGTAATTCGAAGTAGCTCAGTTGTTTGGGGCTTTTGTATCAGTGGGTACAAGGTTCAAATCACACTTAGACATGTACCAATTGAATTGAAGTTTAGTGAATTTCTATCTACATTTTCGTAATAAAAATACATTTGGAAAATGCATCGATTATAACGGTTAGGGAAACATTATATTCAACAACATTATATCGTGAGGAAACCTATCTGTTCCCCAAGTAATAGTTAGAGATTGTAAATGCGACATGGCTTATCACCTGTCACATTAAGTACCTGACTATCTGGTCAACACGTCGAGGTGGCAATAGGATTACTACTTCTGCGATTAAAGAGATGTAAATCTGAACCTATGACGACCACGCAAAGGTTAATGATCGTGAACGCGTTTGTCTTTCTTCGTCTTTATATATTAGTATCACTTTTCCTACCACCAGTCTAATCAGTCAACCAGTAGGGATCCGTGTTAAACTTTAACACGACACACGGCACACCGCTTTCATACTACGGTTAGGGTTACGCCGGACAAAGGTCGTGAAGGAGCCGAGCATACATCATACGTACATAATATACAAGTGATCAAATATACCTACATAATAATATTATACTGGTGTACCACTTGAACGCTAATCGTGAGGTCCTGAAGATTCCCGGTGGAGGCAGAGCTAAGAACTACGCTTTTCTTCTGCTTTTCAGTCTAGTTGTTACATTTAGCTTTATATATATATATATATATATATACATATATAATAAGTATATATATGTTAAATATACGCTGACTAGTACCCTTAACACAAGTCTTAAATGAATTTACCAAGGGGCTAGTTTAATTGGAGTAATAATGTCTTAAATATTAGTATGATTATTGTATTTTATATAGTAAATTTTTTTTTGGGCGTCACTGCTTCTTAAACGCATAATAATGGTAACTTTTATATTATACCAACAGAACCATGGTCATATAAACCCAATACTCCATTTTTTTCTTCACCGCATGGTTGACGGATAGACTCAATTGAATGGTATGAAAAAGGACTACACCGGTTTTTGCGGCGTATATTTTTGTCCTGTAGGACGTAAAAAGAATGCTAACTAGCTGCCGTTCTTCCCTGCACTCAATAATTTGCTGGGTGATTGGTGAAGTTATAATATCTCCTCCGAAGACCTCCGTGGCGCGATCAGTTAAATCGTGAGGTCCCGGGTTCGATTCCCGGTGGAGGCAGAATTAAGAACTACGCTTTTCTACTGCTTTCCAGTCTGGTCGTTGGTTATATATATATATATATATATATATATGCTATAAATGTATTTAACCATATATAATAAGTGTGTCGTAGGAAGCGACTAAGGGACTAGGGGTAAATGGAATCTTTTGGGCGATAGGCTTGCAAACGCCCCAATGATTCATATGACATCACAACCCCAATATTCATGCTAAAAAGTGACCGAGGAGATATTGTATCTTCGACATTTTGTTCATTTCGAAGGGCATTAAAACACGTTAATGTATATAAGACAAAAAAAAGATAAACGAATTCACGACCATTAACCCTTGCGGGGTAGTCAGAGGTTCAGGTTTCCATCTCCACAATTGCGATGGTAGTAATTTTATGGCCACCTCGAACTCACGTATTGACCTGATAGTCAGTACTCTATGTGACAGGTGGTAAGCCATGTCGCCATTTACAAGCATTAACTATTACCTGTTCGGGGGACAGCTAGGTTTCCTCACGATGTTTTCGTTCACCGTATATTACGATGCATTTCGTAAATGTGTTTTTATTACGAAAATGTACATAGAAATTCATTTCGCACTCATTCATTCAGCACTCAAGCGGGATTTGAACCCTGTATCGAGTGATACAGAGCCAAGCCCCAAACAATTGAGCTACATCGAATTACTGAATTTATATACATTGTTAAATATATATGTATACTTGTGGTTTGAAACTAAACTTGTAATGCCATATAACCTAGTCTACGACGTAAGAAGAATGCTAACTAGCTGCCGTTCTTCTCGGCATGACATAGGAGGCGACTAAGGGACTAGGGGTTAATGAAATCTTTTGGACGATGGGCTAGCATTCTGTATATCATATTAATTTCATCACATTTTGACGCGCAAACCTCTTACTATTGAACAAAGGATATTAGTGAAATGTATGTATTAAATGTATGTATGTACATACATACACATCACGCCTGATTCCCCGTAGAGGGGTAGGCAGAGATCACGGATCCCCATTGGTCCCACTGACAGACCACTTTCGCTTCATTGACACTCATACATCTCCTCATACACTCTCGGCGGTATAGGTAAGAAAGGTAGCAGGTTAATAATAATTTACTTACATTGTAAACTTCATTTAATGTGAAAATAGAATACATATTTGCCATCATATAATTTATTATGTATTTGTTTGTTTGGTATTATTTATGATCGTCCTAAAAATGACCAATTACTAATAATAAAAATATAAAAATGTACGTGTACTACATATACAGACATAGTTATTAATGTCCTAAATATACGTTCTCTACACCCGTCTTTCGGGGATTACAGGCGTGATTTATGTATGCAGACAACTTCAGTGTTTCTCACGCTACTTGCTTTTACTATTTTTAGTTTTAAGAGGATAGTTAAGATACGACATTGCATACATTCACGTCTTGAACGATAACTAGCTGCCGTTCTTCCTATGTCCTAGGCGATTTAGAGACTATAGAGATTAGGGACTAACTATGCATTCTATTAAGGACTACTGGTTAAATTCTACTATAGTACCAGATTAACACAGTTATCGACTGATTTATTATACTATATGTACTTATTTCATGTAATATTCACACTTTTCACTTATTCACTCTTATATATTTTAATATTTCGCTTTTATTTTTAATATAGCAAAGTGTATATTTTGAATTCGACGTAGCTCAGTTGTTTGGGGCTTGGCTCTGTATCAATGGGTGCAGGGTTCAAATCCCACTTGAGCATGTTCTAATGGAAATAAAGTTTAATGAATTTCTATGTACATTTTCGGAATAAAAGTTTGTTTACGAAATGTACCGAATGCTACAGTGAGGGAAAACTTGAAAAAGAAACATACTTATTCCCCGAACAGGTAAGTCACTGCTTGTAAATGGTAACATGGCTTGCCACCAGGCACGTTGAGTACTGACTATCTGGTCAACACGTAGGTGTGAGGTGGCCATAGAATTACTACCTTCGCAATTGCGTAAGACAATGAACCTCTGACTACCCCGCAAGGGTTAATGGTCGTAAACGCGTTTGTCTAGTTTCTCACGCTATTTATCTTTATGAAGTTTTAGTCAAAAAAAACCCTAGTTAAGATGCCACAATTTTTTGAAGAAAAGGTTTTTTTACTTAAAAAACTCAAGCTTTAAGATAAAAACATATCTTAAGGTGTAAAACAGAAGCTTTTGAACTTATTTCAGTAGTCTGTTGATATAAAAAATATCAGTGATGTGTCTGTGACGTAAAAAGAATGCTAAGTAGCTGCCGTTCTTCTTGGAATGTTGTAGCGACTAAGGGACTAGGGGTAAATGGAGTCTATTGGGCGATGGGCTAGTAACTTGTCGTTTATTTTCCATTATGACATTACTACTACAATATTCATGCTATAATGTAGCCTATGAGATATTTTCAATGTTCTGTCCACGCTAAAAGGAATTTAAGGACATGAACTTATAAATAGGTTAAAATAGTTTAAGCCTATGTGAGATTTTTTTTATAATTTGAGTATATTTTTAATCGTACAAATATCGCTTTCACCTAAGAAATTTTGTAATCTTTATTCGACCATACAGTAATCAAAACTCGATAATTTCATACATATATGTACATTCATGACACTGTAATATCTCCGAGCTCACTTAAGCATGAATATTAGTGATCTCTTATGAAACATTGCTAACAGGTTGCTATCCTATCGCCCAATAAATTCCATTTACCCCTAGTCCTTTAGTCGCCTCCTACAACATGCTGGGAAGAACCACAACTTTCTTTTTACATCTGAAACTAACACGAGACTTTACAAAGGTTCTGTCCACCCCGAAAGGGATTAAAGGACGTGAACGTATATGTATGTAAAATCAAATCAATCAATCAGCTTATGTCAGTCCACTGCTGGACGTAGGCCTCCCCAAGGATACGCCACAAAACACGATCACTCGTGGCCCTCAGCCAACCACTACCAGCGACCTTTTTCAGGTCATCGGTCCATCTAGCAGGGGGCTTCCTACACTACGTTTACCGAATAAAATGTGTATGTAAAATAAAGACTTGAAATATTGGAATTCCAAATTCAAAATACACTTATAGGGTGTCAATTACACGAGGCATAAACAGTTTTCTTTAATGAGAATCACCTAAGATGGACGCGGCTTATCTCTGTACACCTTTATTGGTTTTCTGGGGAATTTATGCAAAAAGTGACGTTGTATTTAAAGTAAGCTTGTGAGTTAGCCAATATTGAGTGAGTGTAGGGTGTGTATAGGTAGTGGAAAAGAGGGGTAATGTGGACACAATAATATACCTTCATACTTGTATTCGTGCTTCTATGTCCCTAACGGGATAGGTAGAGAATATTCATCGCCACCTTGAATGGGTGAAAAATCGCTCTTGCTTTACTCGCATTCAATAACCTTCTCATACATGCTCTTCTGTTCTTCACTACGTACACCCGCTTTGAGAAGAATGTCTCCAATTTGATCTGTATAATCAAGTTCTACATGGCCCACCCCGTCCAATTCTTAATTTCCACTTTAGTTGAATAAATTACTTAATATATGATATGCAAATTAAACGTTTCCTCCAAAAACCTAATCCCATAGTCACCCTACAAGAAAGTCATAAGACGCGAAGAATTTAGATTTTACCCTCTGATACTGTATGAGTAACGTCCGAACCGAACCACTTTATCCTGACCCCAATCCACTAACTAAACCTTCACAAAAGGAGCTTAAGTTAAAATGGTTCCACAGGGGTACTTATTCTAATAAAAGTTTAAAGTGGACCAAACGAAATATGACTGTTTCTTTTATTAAATTTAAAAATGGTGGCTTTGAGAAGGATTTTTTGAAAATAATGTCTAAGATTAGATTAGAATATTCTTTTAAGGAATCTAGTAAATATTTATATTATATACACTAGTAGTTTTATCCCTTTTGGGGTTGACAGAATCAAATGACATTACATCGATTACCTAGGCTTCAAGTATTAATTCCCATGATATTCTGGGACGTAAATAATGTTCTTCCTGCTATGTTCGTAGGAGTATGGGTGAGAGTATGGGTCATTGGAATCTATTGGGCGATGGACTAGCAACATGACACTAATAATTCATTACAAATCTAATTTTAATGCTAAATACAAGGAGTTATTTTATTCATCTTTCTGTCCAACCTGTAGGCACTTACATTTTTGTATCGTAACTTACCAATTAAATGATCAATGAGGGAAAACATCGTGAGGAAACCTACCTATCTCTCGTAATAGGTAATAGTCAGTGCCTGTATACGGTGATACGGTTCTATCACATTGAGTGCCTCATGCCGAACATTCCCTCAAAATTTCGGAGCTAAATAAAAAGGTAGTATCTATACACAAGTCTCGAAGCGTTTGTTTGTATGTATTCTTATATCTGTGCCAAATTGCTAGTTCATTTTGTATACTTTTGTTACTGAATATCAATGAAATTACAGTTCAATTACAATCCGGATTGAAATGCCAGAATGCCCTTGAGGTTACCTTTTAAAAATCTGAAAGTTGTTGAAATATTTCGCAAACAAACGACGCTTGCAGGCCGTTATTAAGACCATCGAGATTCGTATCTGTAACGTATTTACTTACGTCAGTATCGACTTTAATCCCTTTCGGGGTTGGCAGGGGCTTGAGTGACCATGTAGTGAAGGTCTACTTAGGTTAGTATTTAAACAACAAGAAATACTGAATACATACATATACATTCACGTCCTTTAATCCCTTTCGGGGTGGACAAAAACTTTAAGACGTAAATATCTTCAAGTTCCCTTTTAGCAAGAATACTGGGATTATAGTTTTAAGAGATTCGCGATTTATACTCATGATTAATAACTAACGGGACTTATCGCGTATGTTGTATGTTGTCTGCCCGTGACCATGGCTGCTGCAACGTAGCCGAAACGTCGGGTTAATAAAGGTAACTTAATGATATAAAAACATAGACGATAAGTCCCGTTAGTTATTAATCATGAATACTAGGATTGTGATGTTATATGAAACACAGGTTGCTAGCCTATCGTCTAACAGATTCCACTAACCCTAGTCCTTAGTCGCCTCCTATGACATGCCGGGAAGAACGGCAGCTAGTCTGCATCTTTTTGCGTCCCAAATGGCACGATATCAAATTTTTTGAACGTTTTCTATATTTTTGGAGTAGATAGCAGAATTTTATATGTAGATTTAGTTATATGTAATCTTATCATAAGGTTTTTGAATAATAAGTTGTAGACAGGCGATTCTTGCACTCTATGCCTATAAAGAGGTAGAACAAATAATTATCATAATATTTCATTCCTATATGAACTGCTACTGACAATCAGTAGTGTTATTCGGCGTAATTTCGGCTTCAAACTTGACTCTGTATCTGTGGGTATAGGGTTCAAACCCTGGTGCAAATACCAATGGAAAAATGAACTTTTGTGACTTTTTATGTACATTTTCGTAATCAAAATACATTAACGAAATGCACTCACTACTACGGTGAGGTAAAACATCGTAAGGAAACCTATCTGTTCCCGGAACGGGTAATAGTCAGTGCTTCTAAATGGTGACAAGGCTTACCACTTGTCACATTGAGTACTGACTATCTGGTCAACACGTAGGTTCGAGGTAGCCATAGAATTACTGCCTTCCCAATTGCGGATATGTACAGTACTCAATGTGACAGGTGGTAAGCCGTGTCGCCATTTACAAGCACTAACTATTACTTGTTCGGGGAAAAGGTAGGTTTCTTCACGATGTTTTCCCTCACCGTAGTAATACAACAGAAATCCATTTCAAAATAGGTTAACATTTTGGGGGCAAAGGCACTGATGAAAAGCCATTTTAGTGTTGCCAAATACAACCAATTGATTCCCAATTAATTTTACGACTCGTAGCTGGCAACTCTGCGGGGTTGCCAGGCATTTTATTGCCAGTTGTAATAATGATGGTGGCCTATATTTTTATGGGTTTCCGCTTAAATGCAGTTTATGGGTACCAGACGAAATTTGTATGAAAATTCCGAGTTTATTTGTTGGCTAGAAAATGTAGAGATTGGAAGAAAATATAGATATTGTAAGTGACAACATGTGTTGACCAGATAGTGCAGTAAGGAATACCTACCTGTTCCCCGAACAGGTAATAGTCAGCATTTGTAAATGGCGTCATGGCTTATCACCTGTCTTATTGAGTACTGACTATTTGGTCAAGGTATGGGTTCGAGGTGTGCCATAGAATTACTACATTCGCAATTGCAGAGATGGAATCTTGATCCTCCGACTACCCTGCTAGGGTTAATGATCGTGAATGCTTATTTTTTGTTGTCTGTCTTTCTTGATGGATTGAACCATGTAGACACGATATCGAACGAACAGGTTGCTAGCCCATCATCCAATAGATTCACCCCTAGTCCCTTATTCTCCTACGACTTGCCGGGAAGAACGGCAGCTAGTTAGCATTCTTTTTACGTCCCAGACTAGCACGGGACATGTACACCACTACAAATATTTCACACTTCATGCCTTTATAATCTTGAATACGTATTACTTTTTTTTCTTTAACAAAAAGAGGCAGATGCTAACCTCTTTTGTTAGTCAAGGGCCATTTCCTAAGGTATAAGGACACTATAATTGTCATTTTATGAAGTGACAGATAGTGGCTTTATGTCAATTCTATTGTTAATTCGATAGAGTGACTGTACGAAGTATGAAATGATTTTATACTTGACTTGATATATTTTATAGGAGTTTGTGTTGATATTTCTAATAAAGTCAAAGTCAAATGTTTTTATTTAACATAAGTACAAGTATAGTACATTCATTGAAAGTCAAAACATTTGCCTGACACTGGTTGTCTCTTAGCATTGAAATTCTACCGTTGGTTCGAAAGCCCGGGCTTGCAGAAGAACCAACAAGAAACCCCGGCTTTCAGGATTTTTTGCCCAGGGCCAGTTACAAAAACAAAAAAAATTCATCTAAGAAATGCGTTGAATCAACATCGTGAGTACCTATAACCGCCGAGTGTGTATGAGAAGATGTATGAGTGTCAATGAAACGTCAGTGACCTGCTAATATAGGAGAAATTGGGGATTCGTGTTCCCTACCTACCCCTCTACAGGGAATCAACCGTGATCTGTATGTATGTATATTATTCACATATTAAAACTAATATAAGTACCAATTCTCATTCATTGAATTTTAAGCTCTTGTTACACTAACGTGGTTAACCGCACGTAAAATCAGCGGCATGTCACAATTAAATGTCAATTATAGCGCCCTTATACTGTATGGGGCAGCCTCTTGACTCACAAAAGAGGTTGAACTACATCTGTCCTTTTTTGCGAATAAAATATACATACGCGTGCTTTCTGTACGATATTCGGATAATTTAATATTGTAGGACACTATTACGCCAATTGAACTAGCCTCTTGTTAAGTTTATTTATGACTTTTGTTAAGAGCACTAGTTAGAATTAAATTGTATTATAGTATTTAATTAATACACATTATATGTATTTATTAGCATAGCTATTCAGAGGGGGAATGCTATCAGTGTCTTGGGAACCCTACCACCCTCTGACAGCGATGATTATAAAGATATTTTCTATGTAATTTAATTTTTATTTCTACTCTAGGTTTATAGTTTTAATTCCTTGTTGTATTGTATATAATAAATACCAATTTATTAATATACATATTATAGATAGATAAATACTCTAACGGGAATCGAACCCGGACCTCACGATTTCAAAGGATATATAAATACATATATGTATATTCACGCCTCTACGTCCGTAAGGAGATAGGTAACGATCCTGACAAATATTCCTTTCTTAATTCACACCCATTAATCTTCTCAAACATGCTCTTCTGTTCTTTACTACGTACACCCTTGAGAAGAATGTCTCCAATTTGATCTGTATAAGTTCTACGCGGCCTACCCCGTCTAAATCTACCTTCCAATTTGGCTCTATAAATTCCTTTTGTAACCCTCCTTTCATTCATTCGCTCCATGTGCCCAAACCACCTAAACATGCATATCGACGTAGCTCAGTTGTTTGGGACTTCACTCTGTATCAGTGGGTACAGGGTTCAAATCCCACTTGAGCAATGTACCAATAGAAATGAAGTTTCATGAATTTCTGTATACATTTTCGTAATAAACATACATTTACCAAATGCGTCGAATATTACGGAGAAGGAAAACGTCGTGAGGAAACCTACCTGTTCCCCGAACAGGTAATAGTTAGTGCTTGTTAAAGGCGACATGGCTAAACACCTGTCACATTAAGAACTAACTATCTAGTCAACACGTGGCTTCGAGGTGGCCATAGAATTACTACCTCCGAAATTACGGAGATAGACACTCGAACCTCTGACTACCCCGCAAGGATCGATAGTCCTGAACGTGTTCTGAACATCACAGGGATAAGACAGAGGATCCACAACAATAGGCGAAAGAAATCTATTGGGGCGTAAAGTTTTTTCGACAAATCCCCATTCGACAAAAGAATGTCGTTGGCAATACTTTTATGAATGGGTCTCCGAAAAAAACTTCACGGCTCATAACCTTTGGGTAACCAGTGTAATTTGACCCCTGGATTTCTTAATTGTACCTAGGTAGCTATTGTTAGAGATGTAATGAGAAATATTTGTTTGGGGTTTGATAAACATAAATTTTTACTATATGAGTGTAGGTCGTCACGATAAATAAATAAAGACTAGCGACCCGCTCCGGCTTCGCACGGGTATAAAATATATAGCCTAATCCACTATTTAATAGATGTTATTATACATATAAATCTTGCTCTTGAATCACTCTTTCTATTAAAAAAATCCGCATCAAAATCCGTTGCGTAATTTCAAAGATTTAAGCATACAAAGGGACATAAGGACAGAGAAAGCGACTTTGTTTTATACTATGTAGTGATGATATAGATACATTTATGTCACCCGACGTTTCAGCCCAGTTGCATAGGCCGTGGTCGCGGGAAGACCTGACTTAACGTCTAAAATATGAGTACAAATCGCGAGTGTTTAAAAAGAACTATGACATAAGTGATACATAGATATATTGCTGCCTCTACGTCCCTAACTGTATAGGTAAAGACTGTCAAACGCCACCTGGAACGGATGACAAATCTCTTGCTTCACTCACACCCATTAACCTTTTCATACATGCTCTTCTGTTCTTCACTACGTACACCTGCCTTGAGAAGAATATGTCCAATTTGATTTATTGTTAATTGTGCCTTTTATACTAATGTTAGGGATGTAATAAAACATATTTCTTTGGGTTTTGATAAATAACATAATATATTTAATACCCTACCTAGTCACCATAACATAACATATACAATTCAAGCCTGGGATCGACGTAATCGCGAAGGTAGTCATTCTAGGGCCACCTCGAATCCACGTGTTGACCAGATTGTCAGTACCTACTCTGCAAATCCCGTTGGGGACGTAGAGACGTGAATATATTTGAAAGCAATACGAAATATAATGTACATATGTTTGTTATATAAGCCACGTTTATACAAACCATGTCATTTAAGGTATACAACCTGTTTCTGCCTTATAATATGCGGAATATAAAGCAGGAAAAATTGGGCTTCAGTACACGACGGACTAATAAGCCCTTAACCGAGGGACATGTTAATCGTATACTAGGTGGATTATCGGGGTTCACTCGTGCATTTAGTGAAAGGTAAGGGAAGGTAAAAAGTAATATTGATGTCGATGATTATTGATGATTTCGCCTGATTCCCTGTAGAACAGATTACGGATCCCCACCTGTTCAGATCCTGACAAACTACTTTTCATTGACACTCATATACTCTCGGCGTTAATAGTACTTCTAATGTCACCCTTTTCCAATATGGCGTCTATCTGACTGTCACATTTCTTATTGGGCCGGCCCCTAAGTAACCGCTCTTCTACTTAACTCACGTAAATACCTTTTGTCAATCTATTATCATTATATGAGGAAAACATCGTAAAGAACACTGCTTATTTTCAGAAATAGGTAACAGTCAAAATATGTATATGGCGACATTGTGTACCACAAGTGGCAAGCGCCTGGGAGCGATGCGACAGTTGGTTCACGCTTAAGCGATAGCGACAGTGATTTGGTAGCCAAGTGTCAAGTCAGTACTCGGTCGCTAAAGCAATTCCTATGAGTTTCAGTCGCTCAGAAAAAGTTGAAGTTTTGTCTATGGTTTGATACGCGGGATAACGATAGTTACGGGGTATTCAAAGACTTGAGTGCCAATCTCCGAAATTTTGAAGGCGTTTTAGAGTCAAGGGGAGACATGATGACGACACTATTACACTATTATGTACTATAGTAATTAATAATAATATTATGTCTGTTACATTGAGTGTTAACTATCTGTTCAATACGTGGGTTCAAGGTATCCATAGAATTACTACCTTCGCAATTGCGGACATGGAAAGCTAAACCTCTGACTGCCAAGGGTTAATGGTCGTGTATACGTTTGTCTTTTATCTTTGACATTTATGCATTTGTCTTTGACTATAGTAAACATTAAACGCATGTTTACTATAGTATGACAATCAAACGTATAACATCAGCTGCTTGCAATATGCTAAAGAGTGACTGACAAGACTGGAGGACGGAGAGTGATTTGAATTTCTCAATCCTGCCGCACCCAGGCTGGTTTCATGCGCCCGCGCTTCATACGGTGTAGGGTGACAATGGAGTAAGAGTTATTTGGAGCTTATTTTTTCAATTGTAAATCATTTAATCGATTTCGGAGGTGACAGAACTTAAACTTGGAAATCATTGAGGACGGAACTTCACTCATACATACATATATAAATATATTCACGCATTTATGTCCCTAAGGTGATAGGCAGAGGCTATCGATTGCCACCTGGAACGATTCTGATAAATCTTTCTTGCTTCACTTACAGACTTTAACCTTCTCATACATGCTCTTCCGTTCTTCATACTACGTACAAGATACATACACATATTATAGAATTTATAAAATAATATACTTTAATTATTTAAGAGACAAAATAAAACCAAATATGTACCGATTAAAACATAAAAAAAAACTTAAATCTAACAAAAAGTAAATATTTACACAGCGCCACTAGTGTCCTGAATTTGAGCACCCAGAAGGAAAAGCCCCCAGCACACTAGCAGCGTTGCCCCGCTGGATAGCCAACGACAACCTCTGGGCCTAAAACTGCCTGGAACGTCTATCAAGCCCGCGATCCCTAAGCCTTTTGCCTATGCTAGCCACAAAAGAAACCGCCTCCTCCCCCCAAACCCAAGACGTTTCAAAAGTCACTGGCACAAACAAATAGGCAGATTTATCATAACTAAAGTTATGCATATTTCTGCCTCTATCGGGAATCGAACTTACCTTACTAGTACTTGTAGTATTTTGTGTATGTTTGTTATTTATTATATGCAGCTTGTGACAGTTTCCGAACCGGGTGCTGCCGGAGGACCAGTGATGTAGCCTAGCTACATCGTTTACTGAGGCAGCACCTTTTCACTGCATCGACAGTGTTCTTTGCATTTATTTTTTTCCATGTTTGTGTTTTTGTTTGTTATGTAGTGAATAAAGTTTTTTTCATTTTTTCTAGTACTTAGTACTAATATTTGTCCATATTTATTATATAGTCCCCAAACCATGGACCCCCTACATCACGTTTGCCTCCGCCTCGGATGTAAATGTGGCGTTTTTCACAACAAAAATGCCCGGTCACATATCTCACGGCATATTCCCAACTTATAGGGGAAAAGGGCCCTATCTGATCGCGCAAATATTTTATGTTAATACGCCCTTTACTCGTATACCGGACGGATTGACTCTTGAAATTTAAATGGCGTTTTACATACTTGTTTAGTTCTAGAATATCTGTGATGGGAATGAAATAGATGCTTTTCTTCCTGGTATAAAAGGAAAAACAGAAACTAGGGGTCATAAACATCGACACCTAACAGACTTGGCGAAAACGCCATTTTTGGCAAAACACACATACATACATACACATCACACCTGATTCCCTGTAGAGGGGTAGGCAGAGATCACGGATTCCCATTTGTCCCGATCCTGACAGATCACTTTCGCTTCATTGATATTCATACATCCTTTCATACACTCTCGGCGGTTATAGGTACTCCTAACGTCACCTTTTTTCAATATATATATATTTTTGGCAAAAAGCAGTTAAATATATACAGTTCGATTCAATGTTTTTTTCTGCGTTTATTGGTGTTGGTTTCATGGCGAAATGACGACTTATTTGGCGTCTATAATAATATAATAATAATAATATAAAATAATAATATATAATAATAATATAATATATAATAATAATAATAAATTATAATAATAATATAATATATAATAATAATAATAAATTATAATAATAATATAATATAGGTGGTAAAAATATTAGATATTTCACAACTTTTTCAACTTTAAACCTCTCTCCTGTAAAGTTTGCTAAATGGCGTTTAGGACAAGTGCGCCGTTATGTGTTGATATATTCATACCTCTACGTCCCTAATGGGAAAAGCAAAATCTATCGATCGCCACCTGGAACGGGTGACAAATCTCTTGCTTCACTCACACCTATTAACCTTCTTACATGCTCTTCTGTTGTTCACTACGTACACCCGTCTTGAGAAGAATGTCTCCAATTTGATCTGTATAAGTTCCCTGTCCAACTCTACCGAGCACTTTGGTTTTATAGATTGGCTATATTCAACCTTATTGATCCTGATTCCCATTGAAAGGTACACATTCTATATAAAGATAATAGGCCAAATAATTAATGGATTCCCCAAATATCGAGCTGCGCCGATACACCTAGACGGATGGCCCCTATTTAGCCCCTGGGACAAACATGAGCGATTAGCGATAAGTGGGAAATTATAAATAACAAGCAAAATCAAATAATTTGCGACATTTTTATTTTTCATAAGTTTTCATTACATGAAACACAGATGGCATTGTAATTATAATTTGATTTATATATTATATTCTTCGCTTCTATTAGTAGCAGGGTGATTTTATATAGCCTAAAGCCTTCCTCAATAAATGGTCTATCTAACACAAAAAGAATTTCTTATTTCGAACCAGTAGTTCCTGAGATTAGCGCGTTCAAACAAACAAACTCTTCAACTTTATAATATTATAGGACGCTATTACACCAATTGAACTAGCTCCTTGCTAAGTTCATTAAAGACTTGTGTTAAGGGGACTAGTCAACGTATATTTAAGAAATATATACTTATTATATATAGATAAATACACATATTGCATATATAATCAACGACCAGACTGGAAAGCGGAAGAAAAGCATAGTTCATAGCTATGCCTCCACCGGGATTGCTATATTGGGTTCAGGTGGTTAACCAATCGCGCGTCGTCATCTATAAAAAGTATATATTTCTTAAATACACGTGGACTAGCACCCTTAACACAAGTCTTAATTGAACTTACTAAGATGCTAGTTCAATTGGAGTAATAGTGTCCCAAATACTATTATGGTAGATTAAATAATTTGTTACTAACGGGATCGATCGCGTAAGTTTTTATGTAATATATGTATTATAATACTAGCGACCCGCTCCGGCTTCGCACGGGTATAAAATATATAGCCTACTCCACTATTTAATGTATGTTATTATACATATAAACCTTCCTCTTGAATCAATCTATTATCAAACACTCTATCTATTAAAAAAACCGCATCAAAATCCGTTGCGTAGTTTCAAAGATTTAAGCATACAAAGGGACATAGGGACAGACAAAGCGACTTTGTTTCATACTTTGTAGTGATAAAATTATAAATATAATTTTCCGCTCTTCGCTCCTGTTTGGCCGCCCTGTCTGGAGAGGTAGCGATAGCAACGGTATCTCGGGTTTCTTCCTCACTGAGCGTACAGAGTGGCAACTTTTAGACGCCGCTTCGGTATTTGTAAAGTTATTCATAGTCAGTTTACAGGAAATCACTACAGAGGTGTTGCAAGTGAATTTATTGAAGAATTATTACATACATACACATCACGCCTGATTCCCTGTAGAGGGGTAGGCAGAGATCACGGATCCCCATTTGCCCCGATCCTGACAGACCACTTTCGCTTCATTGACATTCATACATCCTCTCATACACTCTCGGCGGTTATAGGTACTCCTAACGTCACCTTTTTCAATATAGCGTTATATATCTTATTAGGCCGGCCCCTACGTAACCGC
The DNA here is from genome assembly GCA_030578115.1 of Leucoptera coffeella. NCBI lineage: Eukaryota > Metazoa > Arthropoda > Insecta > Lepidoptera > Lyonetiidae > Leucoptera > Leucoptera coffeella. Next base: position 43,298 of record JAMBLF010001361.1, read on the forward strand.
CCTTCCACTTCACTCATATAAATTCCTTTTGTCAATCTTTCGAAGAATTATTATTGTAATAATAATTTAATTAGAAAAAATGAACTGTCTGCTACGGTGAAAGAGAATATTATGAGAAACCTACCTGTTCCCCGAACGGGGGCCTTAGTCCACTATAGTATATTCGCTTTAAGAAAATAGTGACGTCATTAAGGTCTCCATGATTTAACCAATGAGATTTTATAGGGGTTGTCTGTTATTGGTCAATGTGACTTCTTTTCTCATTTACTCACGTCTCATTGGTCAGTTTGACCTCTGATTATCATGACGTCACTATTTACTTAACGCGAATAGACTATAATGCGTTTTAGCACAAACGCAGTTCAATATCAGATCAGTAATAGTGTGAAGTTGGTAGTGGATGACCAAAAGTGTCAAAATTCACCATTGAAATCGACAAATTTCGCTAAAAAAATGGCAAAAATCAATCAAATTTTGCTTCTAATGTGCCGAAATTTGTCACTTTTGCTTTTCCACTACCAACTTCACACTATTACTGATCTGATACTGAACTGATATTTAGCAAAAAGCATTAATAGACTAAGGCCACAGATGTTTAACCGATCGCGCCGCGGAGGTCTTCAAAACATATGACGTATTAAGCTACATTCCCTTAGTCATATTTTACGTTACCTATTTTTGTTACCTTTAGGACACATCGCTTCTAAACTTTCCTAAGTCTATCCCCTAACGATTACATGTCATCAAACATAATCAGGTGACGAGCCTTACCTGCTCGTTAAGGCAATACCTAACGCCACATAAACATAAACATACGTCTCTACTTTCGGTATAGCACAGTTGTTTGGGACTTGACTCTGTATCAGTGGGTACAGGGTCCGAATCCTGATGAGCATGTACCAATGGAAATGAAGTTTAATGAATTGATATATACATTTTTGTAAAAAAAAATACATTTACGAAACGCATCGAGTATAAGGGTGAGGGAAAACATCGTGAAGAAACCTACCTGTTCTCCGAACAGGTAATAGTGTTTGTAAAGGCTAGCAATAAAACGAGTGACTGTAAATTACAGTTCTAAGTGTCAAAATTAATTAATTTGGGGTATAGAATTACTAAGTGAGCGACTGACTGCGAGTGACGAGAAATCAACAGAACAGCAACTTACAAACATTAATTTGAGTTACTTAAAATACATAATGAGCAGCTTTATAATATTTGAGCGACCTAATATTTGTTTGCGGGTCAACGTTACGTCCTGCATTTTTTTAAATATTTGGCAAATGTATTTTTTATACTGAGCGGCATTTTATCTTAAATGAAGTGTTTCGAATACAAAAACTACTTTGAAAAATACACGGATGAGCAGAGTATAATGATCTCACATTTAAAAAACAAAAATAAAATAACTATTTGAAGAAACACTATTCTATTAGTTGAGAAATTTTATTATCGAAATATAAGGGTAATTAAATAAAACAATGTACTCCGTAAAAATAAAGTAATATGCATGCATTTATTTCTAAACTAACCTTTTTTTTTTTTTTTTAACGTCAGGAAATCCCCACGGATACCCGTCCGGCCCTGGGGAGCCAGAGGGTTATGTCGGACTCGAACCGACTAAAACCTGACGGTGTCCTCCGGGGCGCCTTACTCGGCGGGGTCGCGGGAACGCGTGAGCATAACATCACGCGACCCCACCGGCGCAGTCCGGCCGAAGCCAGACCCATCCCCGGCCAGGTGAAGGTCCCCCTACCCAGCCAACACCGAGGGGCGCGCGGGACACGCGCACACCACCTCTAGGCCGAACGCGAAGGAGCGGCAAGCCCCAGCTTACCACCCCACGACCCTAGGTAGGGGAGAGAGGAGGTCATGACGAAGGGATCGTGACCCCCCCTCCCCACCACCCAGCCCATCTCCAGAGCCCAGTTTCCCGGGCTCAAGTAATTTTTTATAGAGGTTTTCTTCCTCGTGGTCCAAGGAGCAAGCCCCTTAGACCCTCGGCCCTGACCAGAGATAAACTCCAGAACAGGGTTACGAGATTTGACGGTGGCAGCGCAGAAGCTGCCTGCCCAGCAATCGCGTCGATTGCCGGGCCCGCCCAAAAGCCAGGGACGGACAACCCAGTGCCGGGACCAGGCACCAAGAAGCCGTCCCCGGCACCCGCTGCTCCAGGACTCCGTCGGGTCCATCGACGGAGATGGAGCAGCCCCGGGGCAATTGGTTTCACGGCCGTTGGTCGCTCGGCCGCTACTCACAGGGTGGGCCACGAGAAGGCTTGCCCCATCCACCCCTTCTAAACTAACCTAACCTAACCTAACCTAACCTAACCTAACCTAACCTAAACTTTGCTCAAAGTGAACTTTTTAGTAGTTCGCTAAGTATAACCTCACTTAGAAAAATCGAATCTATCTTAATATTGAAGTTGCCCTCTTTGTATTTCCAGTCGCTCACTTAGTAATGAAGTCGCTCGGATAAAATTTTAATATCTGAATTTTTGTAAGCTCGTTCTGGATTTTATTATAAATCAATATTCGTCGTCAGTTTAGTTAATTTTTCGCTTACTCAAATTCATACCGCTCAAGTTATTAAAACAGTATGTCATCATCAGTCGCAAAGTTTTTTTTTGTTCGCTCGTTTTATAATTCCCCATTCTAATATACATGCTAAATAGGGTCCCAAGGTTATTGTATCTCCAAGGTCCGAAGTCCAAGGAATCGCGGAGTTAGTAATTCTATGACCACCTCAAACCCACGTGTTAACCATATAGTCAGTACTCAATGTGACAGGTGGTAAGTCATGTCGCCATTTACAAGCATTAACTATTAGCTGTTCGGGGAACAGGTAGGTTTCCTCACGATGTTTTCCCTCACCGTAATGTTCGATGCCTTTCGTAAATGTATTTTTATAACGTAAAAGTACATAGAAATTCATTAAACTTCATTTCCATTGGTACATGGTGAAGCGGGATTTGAACCCTTTACCCACTGCTACAGAGTCAAGCCCCAAACAATTGAGCTACGTTTACTTTATGACACATCGTTTCTAAACTTCCCAAGTCTATCCCCTAACGATTACATGTCATCAAACATAATCAGGTGACGAACCTTACCTGCTCGTTAAGGTCTCCTAACGCTACATAAACATAAACATACGTATTTACTTTCGTATAGCGCAGTTTTGTGGGGCTTGACTCTGTATCAGTGGGTACAGGGTTCAAATCCCGATGAGCATGTACCAATGCAAAGTAAGTTTCATGAATTGCTATGTACATTTTCGTAAAATATACATTTACGAATATCAGAGAGGGAAAAAATCGTAAGAAAACCTACCTGTTCGTCGAACAGGTAATAGTCCTTGCTTTTAAAGGGCGACATGGCTTACCACCTGTCACATTAAGTACTAACCATCTTGTCAACACGTGGGTTCGAGGTGGCCATAGAATTACTACTTCAGCAATTGCGGAGATGGACACCTGAACCTCTGACTACCCCGCAAGGGTTAATGGTCGGGACACTGTTTGTGTTTTTATTGACGTTTCGACTTGTCATAAATCAATATAGTATAAATACATATGTTTTGAGCATGAATATTGGGGTTTTAATGTCTCATGGAACATTGTTGACAGGTTGCTAGGCAACGTCTAATAGATCCCAATTACCTAGTCCCTTAGTGCAATAGTGGTTCGAGCCAGATTTCTTAGAAAAAAATTAACTCTCATTCATACAATGCCAAACCAAGCTAAAACGTTCACCCCTGAAATGAAATCTCTCATAATAATAATAAATATGAGGGGAATCGATAGCGGGCAGACGGGAGGGGCCCGCCTACCTGTCCTCATTAAGCCTACTTGCCCTCACGGGGGGTTCCTCAACGATGCTGCGAACAATTATGATTTATTTATAAATATAGAAACAAGCCACTGACTATCCCGCCACATTAGAAAAGGGAGTGTGTACACACAAGTCGTGAAGCGTATGTTACATACTCACATACCTAGCTGCCTACGGCGCTTTGCTGAATCTGCATTTGCCAAGATTGAAGCTATACAAGCCGTACAAAGAGAGCAAAGACCGAGAAAACTTACATACTCCGACACCTACAAAACTGCTTACCTAATGCCTAATCGACTTACTTCGGCCGCTAACAAACATATTGCACAACCGGATCCTCGTCAGTACTTTTACCTAACCTCATTATTTTATTTGTTATAATTAATCAATGTTATTCCCACCTCGAACGCATTCACTAGTGTAGTTAGTTCGTAATTAGAATTATGTACGTAATATAAAGTTTTAGATAGTAAGTGATTCTAGTTTCTATCCTGCACCCTCCGATTCGGGCCTATCTACTTAATTTACTTTAATTCGTATGTGTGTAATAGTGACACAAATATTCCTATTACTGTCCACGATTTCCTACAGGATGATCAAGGGTTGTATTCTCCGTCATCGCAATTGAGTAAGATATCGTGATTCGATGGCCTCCTCAAACGTACGTATTACCAAATTATTTTTTTATTGTGAACCCGTACTTACGGAAGACATTCTCTATTTGATTTATAACAGATTCGCAGGTATACTATTTAAAATTATTTTAGAGGAACTATTTTGACTTTTTCAATTCGGACATAATATCAGCAATGTAATAGTTTACACTACGTTACATACCAGGCCAAATTGATACACCACCCGTTCCAGGTGTTGATCGACAGTATCACTTATCCCATTGGAACGTAGAGACATAAATATATTTATGTAAGTTTTAATTACTATTACTGCCACCTGTGATCAGATGGCACGAACCTTCGCCAGGATTCTGGCAGCAAGCTCTGCACTTGATTATATTATGACTTTCGCAAAATCCACTTCATGAAACGACCGTGTCTCCGGGACATTACATCATATAATTATTGCTATAACTTCCCCTTTTGTGCTAGCTAGTCTGGGACGTAGAAAGAATGCTAACTAGCTGCCGTTTTTTGATTTCGAAGAAGACGACTAAAGAATCATTCACGTACATAATTTACAGTCGCTAACGGTGAGGGAAAACATCGTGAGTAAACCTGCCTATCCCCCAGGATAGGTAATAGTCAGTGCCTATATACGGCGATACGGTTCACTACCTATCACGTTGGATGCTGTCTATCTAGTGATACGCAGGCGTCAAATGACCCATACCTAACATGCCTTCGAAATTTCGGAGATGAGCATTCAAGCCTCTGACTACCCCGCCATAATAAAATAGGGAGTGTGTATTCACAAGTCGTGAAGCGTATGTTATGTTAATGTTTTTATGTTACGACTAAAGAACTACGGTTCAATGTATTTTTGTTTATGTCTTTATATCAGTATTTGTTTATAACAGTGTATAGTCATTCACCACTAAGGTTATGTCGGCTCAAGTACAAATACTGAAGCCATGGCGTTTGCACTTGTTATTCAGTTGCCATGGTTATACCAACGCTGCCAGCCTCTACGAAGAAAAACGAAGTCGAATCTGCAATTCCACTCTTCCTTGTTCTTTGATTCGTTCCAGTTGAGGATTCAAATATATTCCCAAAGCAAACATACTAAGCCAGTTTGGCACCAAAATTGACTAAATATTCAGCCGAAAATAATTATTTGTATTTTCAACTTTCACTGAGCTGCTGACTTTGTTGACGAACCATAGACGACTTAAATAGTGTACTTAATATCTTAAGTTTGGCACGTTATGTGTGCTTTGGATTAGAATCTGGATTTTTAGAACCAACATGTATTTCTATTGTGTTTATGTTATGATTGTATTCAGTATGCGTACCAATTTATAATTAAATAAATGGAATCTATCGGGCGATGGGATTGTAACCTGAAAAAGAGTAGAATGAAAGAATGCAATTTCTATATAGTAGTTTCTTAACGATCTTTTCCCGCGCCGAATAATAGTTAATTAGTATTAATCATAATAGTTAACACAAACATAAAACATACGCTTCACGACTAGAATATAGACACTCCCTGTTTTATTGTGGCGGGGTAGTCAGAGGCTTGAGTGCCTTCGACATTTTGAATACATGTTAGGTATTAGCCACTCAAAGCCCGCTTTTCTCTAGATAGATAGCACCCAACGTGATAGGTAGTGAACCATATCGTCGTATATAGGCACTGGCTATTATCTATTCCGAGAGATAGCCAGGTTTCCTTACGATGTATTCTCTCACCGTTAGCGACTGTATATTATGTACGTAAATATAACTAATTTAATCCGGTGTTACTCTGTTGTTTGGGGCTTGGCTCTGTATCAGTGGGTACAGGGTTCAAATGCTGGAGCATGTATCAATGCAAATGAAGTTGCATGAATTTCTTTGTACATTTTCATCATAAAAATACATTTGTTAATACGAATACTACAGTGAGGGAAACATCATGAGGAAACTTACCCGTTCTCGAACATGCCATATTTAGTGCTTGTAAATGGCGACATGGCTTACCACCTGACACATTGAGTACTGACTATCTGGTTAACACGTGGGTTCGTGAAGGTCCGCGATTGCGGGAATGGAAACCTGAACTTTTGACTATCCCGCAAGTGTTAATGGTTATAAACGCGTTTGTTAGTTTTTTCGTAAATATTACATACTCATATATTTATAACTGGCTCCAAAGATATACACCCCCTGATATTTATACTATTGACAGCTATGAAATAAAAACGTCTATCTCCCTTTTAAATAACAATAGTTAATGGATGTATGTTAATGTAACAATATTTTCATTTCAATACCCCACGTCGATCGCCCCTTAGAATAATAAACAGTCAATAAAAGCTATTAAATGAACACATCAATGCTAAAGACGACTAAGGGACTAGGGGTCAATGGTGTCTGTTGGGCGATGGGCTAGCAACCTATCACATGTGTTCTACATTGGTGCTATCTCAACCGCGGTAGTTTTGCTTAAACTAACCGAGTATGTATTGTAACGTATCTCTTAGAATATTGAACATAAATTCCTATACTAGTTTCTTAGTCGCCTCAAATACACTTCAGAAAAAAAGATAGATAGTTAGCTAAATGTTTACTGTAAAGTTATAAAGGAATGGAGCATATTGAAAGTGTATCTTAAACGTATAATCATCGAGTGTCTATGAGGAGGTATATACGGTCAATAAAACGAAAATTGTATGTCAGGATCGAGACATAAGAGGATCCGTGATCTCTGCCTACCTCTCTTTAGAGAAAAGGGCGCGATATGTATATATGTAGGAAAAAAGTATTTTGTTTACCAAAAGCAAGGTTAAACAAATTTACTATCAATCGGCGGAAACAAACAAGTCACCGGAAGTGGGTGAAACGCCATTTTCCATTTCGACGCCGGAAGTATCCGGTCGGCAATCTTTTTGCACCTCCACTAATGTAGCCTTAAGAGGAAAAGGGAGTAAGTAGCTAAATTTAGATTTTATTTTTTACATATAGTCCAGTCGTTTAAATTCATGCTAGCAAGTACCTAATAATATAATATAATAATAATAATATTTGGACATTATTACACCAATTTAACTAGCCCCTTGGTAAGTTCATTTAAGACTTGTGTTAAGGGTACTAGTCAACGTGTGTTTAAGAAATATAAACATATTATACATAGATAAATACAAAAATAGCATATATAATCAACGACCAGACTGGAAAGCAGTAGAAAAGCGTAGTTCTTAACTCCGCCTCCACCGGGAATCGAACCCGGGACCTCACGATTAGCGTTCCGGCGGCTAACAGATGCGCCACGGAGGTCGTCAAATGTTTGGTTGTTAAGGTCCCGTTAGGCTAGCCTGGGACGCAAAAGAATACTAACTATCTACTATTATTTCCGTCATGTCAATGGAATCTATTGGGCGATGGGCTTGCAACCTGTCACCAATCCTCCGTAATATATCACAACCCCAATATTCATATTAAATAGTGACTCAATAGATATTATGTTCATAAAATTCTATTCATTTTGGTAGCTCAGTCGTTGGGGATTGACTCTGTACAATGGGTACAGGGTTCAAACCTCGCAGCTTGTATAAATGGAAATGAAGTAACGAATGTTTATGTACATTTTCGCAATAAAAATACATTTGCGCAATGCACCGAATACTACAGTGAGGGAAAACATTGTTAGAAAACTTAACTGTTAGCTGATCCCGAACAGGTCATATATAGTGCTTGTAAATTACGACATGGCTTACTACCTGTCACATTGAGTACTGACTATCTGACTATCGTAAGGAAAATATAATTGTCGCCATATCCCAGTTAGAGATATATTTTTGTCATCCATTTTGTTTATTGAAAAATATGCTATTCTCACTTAGTCCGCTTTTATAACACAGCTGTAAACGGCCCAGTCATTTTCACTCTATAAATTGAAATAGAACAATCAAGATTTAGAAATGACATACTCATTTCTTAGTATATTTTGTTCAGGGATCTTTGATCCTAAACCGATTCTTGATTTAGTTTTAACTGCACATTATTATACTAATTGAACTAGCGCCTTGCTAAGTATATTTAAGACTTGTGTAAAGGGTACAAGTCAACGTATATTTAAGAAAGTTATGTACATTACGGACAACCTCCGCTACATCACAACGCTAACCATGAGGTCCCGGGTTCGATTCCCGGTGGTGGCACAGTTAATAACGACGCTTTTCTACTGCTTTCCAGTCTGGTCGGTGATTATATATGCTATATATGTATCAAACGTTTAAGCCACTTCTACAATTACTACACGCTATGCTCTGTCTAGTCCATCGGAAATAGGCGGGCGTGAAGCTTTCACTAAATTGACAAACTGCTTCTAACAGCATATAGGTGCGAGTCTGGGACGTAAAATGAATGCTAACTAGCTGCCGTTCTTCCTGGCATGTCGTAGAAGGCGACTAAGGGTCTAGGGGTATGATGAATTAAATGGGTGATAGGTTAGCAACCTGTCACCAATATTTCATTTGACACCAAAACCTTGATACATGCTTAAGATGTTTTGATGTCTCCACTCCGTATGTCCACCCCGAAAGGGATTAAAGGACTACACTAGCGACCCGCCCGGCTTTGCACGGGTATAAAATATATAGCCTACTCCACTATTTAATGGATGTTATTATACATATAAACCTTCCTCTTGAATCACTCTATCTATTAAAGAAACCGCATCAAAATCCGTTGCGTAGTTTCAAAGATTTAAGCATACAAAGGGACATAGCAACTTTGTTTTATACTATGTTGTGAAGGTATGGCATAAGGAACCTGGCACCCATAGATAGATCTCAATGCGGGTTACTCGCAAAACTAGCATATATTTTTTATCCTATTACGTAGTAAGGAAACAAAATCTATACTAAGATTAAAAAGCTGAAGAGTTTGTTTGTTTGTTTGAACGCGCTAATCTCAGGAACTACTGGTTCGAATTCAAAAATTCTTTTTGTGTTAGATAGACCATTTATTGAGGAAGGCTTAAGGCTATAACATCACCCTGCTACTAATAGGAGCGAAGAATATAATATAAAAATCAAATTAGAATTACAGTGCCATCTATGTTTCATGTAATGAAAACTTCTGAAAAAATAAAAATGTGGCAAATTATTTGATATTGCTTGTCATTTAAATTTGTTAAAAATTAGGGCACCCTATCTTACTAAAAATATCATAACTATTACAATATTATTGAAATTTTAAAAATATTTTATTTTTCTCACATTTGTTTTGTAACAATGCGTTAACTTTATCTTATTATGATATTACAAAATCAAGCATGCGAAGGAAAAAAAAAGGGTATTTTAGTTACCCGTGGTCTACCAAGGTGTTCCACCGGTAATATGTTTTGTCCATGCTATACCCAGGTGTTGTAGAAGTATTTCAAAAGACCCGTGGATTGCCTTATATAAGTCGTCTGTTCAGTGGCTTAGGGACTCATATATACATAAAATCATTAATTTATTTGAAAAATTGTTTTTTTTAATAGGAAAAAAAATGATTTTTCGAGTATCCCGCATTGAGAACTATCTATGGGTTTCAGGTTGTCCATTCCTTACACATAACGTATATATACTCAAATATATACATACATACGTAGTCTATATATCACTACATAGTATAACACAAAGTCGCTTTCTCTGTCCCTATGTCGTTTTGTATGCTTAAATCTTTTAAACTACGCAACGGATTTTGATGCTGTTTTTTTTAATAGATAGAGTGATTCAAGAGGAAGGTTTATATGCATAATAACATCCATTAAATAGCCAGAAGTGCGAAGCCGGAGCGGGTCGCTAGTTTAAATATAATACCGCAAATTCTATACCTACCAAAACACCGATCTGAGATGTTATCTTCCTGACGCGTGCTTGATGAAAGCTTAATCTATCGCAAATAGCATCACCGTGACTCGCTCATTTCACATTTAGGGTACAACGGAATGATTGCGAACGAAAATTGAGATAAAATACTATATTAATATAGATATAGTTTGACGACCTCCGTGGCGCGATCGGTTAACCACCTGAAAGCTAATCGTGAGGTCCCAAAGATTCCCGGTTGGGGCAGAGTAAGGAACTACGCTTCTCTTCTGCTTTCAAGTCTGGTTGTTGATTATATATGCTATATATGTATTTATCTATGTGTAATAAGTATACATTTCTTAAAAATACGTTGACTGGTACCCTTAACACAAGTTTTAAATGTACTTAGCAAGGAGCTAGTTCAATTGGTGTAATAATGTCCAAATGTTATTATTATTAATACGACTATCTTTTTATTATATCTCGACTATATTTATACTATACTTCGGTGAAGCTCAGTTGTTTGGGGCTTGACTCTGTATCAGTGGGACAGGGTCCAAATCCCGCTCGAGCATGTACCAATGGACATGAAGTTTCATGAATCTCTATGTTCATTTTCGTAATAAATATACAATTGGGAAGTATTACCGTGAGGGAAAACATCGTAAGGAATTTTACATGTTCCTAGAACGAGTAATAGTAGTGCTTGTAAATGGCGACATGGCTTACCACCTTTCACATTGAGTATTGACTTGGTCAACACGTGGGTTCAAGGTAGCCATAGAACTACTCCCTCCGCGATTGCGGAGATGGAATCCTGAACTTTTGACTACATGAACACGTGTCTTTTTGTCTTTATCATATTTCCTCTGATGATTTTAGTGTTTTGTCTATAATAAGTTTGACGTGTCACAAAAGGAATAAAACTCAAGAATAGATTTGCCAATAAAATGTATTAAACGACAGCAAATAAACAAATCAATTTTAAACCCTAAGCCAATAGGCCCTAGATCTAATTCTCGTATACTCTGGCAGTGCTTCAACAGGCCCCACCCCACTTACTGCCAAATCCCTATCATACAAATACTTTTCACAAGTCTGTTTAAACGTAGCCAAGTTCAATTTGTACACATAGCAATAATACTCTTGCAACTTAGCTCTATGCTTCGTAAAAAGAATACGTAAAGCCAAATCTTTACTAGCTTTGAAAGCGTTCGAATACTTCTTAGCAAGTTTGAAAAACATTTTAGCTCGAGCCCTGTCGAATTCCGCTTGAGTTGTATTTACAATCAACGACATCATACTTTGCTGCAAAATCTCCGATACTTCGCCAATTTCGTGCCCATTTGCTACTATATAGCCTCCCCATAAACCAATCTCACTGTAAGGTAAGTAAAATCCTTTAGCTCTTTCGCCTTCATTTCCCATTGACATATGAGACCCGAGTCTCTCTGGTATGCAATCCCCTCGACCCATAGTTTTGTCATACGAACCTAAAAGTTCCTTTGCTATCAACATTGGTATAAAATCTGGATGATTCATACCCGGAGCCTCGAACGCTAGTAAACAATGAGCAAATGGTAAACTATCATCTCTATACGTGACACAGGATCCAGAAAATCTGTTAAAAATGACACTACCACAATCGGTTCTCCGTTCGATGCAGCAGAATTCTTCACACGCTGTTATTACATCATCTTGGCTAAACCTTCCCACTACAGCTAGGGACATCCTGTCCGGAATCAAATTGTTGTGAACAAAATCCTCCATTACCTTAGCATCAAAGCTTTCTATGTTCTCAGTTGATCCCGATATCATTTGACCCATTTGAGTCCCTTGAAACGCACCGGAGTGGAGTAAACTGAACGCTAGTTTCTTTGGATCACGATCAAATTCCTCTACCTCTGCCATTACCTCTTCCTTAACGTTTTCTATCACTTCGCACTCATAGTTTGGGTTACAGAATAACCCAGCTACTAACTTGGCTACTTCTTTAAAGTGTTCCGGTAGGAACGCAGCAGTAATCATGAAGTATTCTCGTCGTGTTTTCGTCCAGATTTTTGCACCTAAATTCGCTATATTTTTTTCGATCTCTTTCTGTGGTAATCGCGAGTTTCCTTTCAGGACTAGATGGCTAAAAAGGTTGGTGGCTCCATTGATATTGCAAGGTTCGAATGCTGGACCTGCTTTTATTATAAGGGTCATGACGCCAATAGGGGTATCCAGATATTGGTTAGACACTCTTAGGCCGTTTGCGAATGTAGTGCTACAACTTGGGTAGTCAGGTAAAGTACAATATTTAGCATGACTACATGGTACTAGACTTCTAAAGTATCTAGGCAAGTTTGAACGGAAGATGTTCATGGTTCGTTTTAGTAGAAACACTTTATAAAGAAGCTATAGGTTTTAAAGTATTGTTTTGATGTTTCTATTTTGAATTATCGTTTACAAAACAGAGTTTGTGAGACGGTTGCTAAGATATTTATTTTTATGTAAATTGACAACTTGTCAAGTCAAAAATTATCTAGTGTATATACATACATACATAGATCATACTCGTTTTCCTACAGGGGGTAGGTAGAGATCACAGATCCTCATTATGTAGATCTTGGCAAAACAACTTCCTTCATTGATTCTTATGGAAAGAAAATAATTTATTCACTACATTTAAAAAAACGCAAACATGGAATAAACAAATGTGTAGAAAACCATTGATGCAGTGAAACGGTGCATTATATATTCTCATACACACTCGACGTTATAGGTACTTCTAACATCACCCTTTTCAGTATGAGATAATAAATAGTTAATATGTATGTTCATTCTTTAGAAAGAACATAATTAATTAAAGAACATATTAAATTCATACACTATCCTAAATGCGACTTTTAAACTAAATATACTACTACTATTACTACTCATAAAAGTCATAATACAAAACATATTAATTTAATCATTTATTTCTTTAATATCTATAACTTTTAATAACAACTAGTAGGCCAGTGCGTAACAGATCTAATAAACTAATAACTAAACTAAACGATTGCAAACAATATATAAAATAACAAATTTCCAAATAACAAAATACCTAAAGAAAGTCTGGGACGAAAAGGAGTGCTAACTAGCTGCTGATCTTCCCGGATTGTTGTAGGAGGCGACTAAGGGACTAGGGGTAAATAGAATGTATTGGGCGATGGACTATCACACTGTAACCAATATTCCATATGACATCACAACCCTAATATTCAAGTCACCTAGGAAATATCATCTCAGAGGTTCTGTCCACCCCGAAAGGGATTTGCGACGTGAATGTATGTGTAAAATCAATATAATCATTAAAAAGATCATCAATATAATCTATAGGCCCCTTTACCTCACCGGTTGTCAATCAACCCGCCCACCGTTGGCAGAACGCAGCGTGAATCCAAGCCTTCGTCATTACCTCTCATTTAATAATAAAAAAGGCAGATAAAATCAAAGCCGAAACAAAGATGCCTATGCCTAATCGATTTAATAAACAAAAAGCAACATGGCGGCGTTGACCGTTATTTTGAGCGGGAATTTTCAAACTTTCACTAATAGAGAATAAATACATACATACACATCAGGCCCGATTCCCTGTAGAAGGGTAGGCAGAGATCATGGATGCCCGTCTGTCCCGAAACTGACGTACCACAAAAATCAAACGTGTTCACGGCCATTAACCCTTGCTGGGTAGTGAGAGGTTCAGGTCTCCATCTCTGCAATTGCGAAGGTAGTAATTCTATGGCCACCTCGAACCCACGTGTTGACCAGATAGTCAGTACTCAATGTGACAGGTGGTAAGTCATGTCGCCATTTACAAGCACTAACTATTACCTGTTCGGGGAACAGGTAGGTTTCCCCACGATGTTTTCGCTCACCGATATTCGATGCATTTCGTATATGTTTTTATTATTATTACTTTCGCTTTACTGACACTTATACACACTCGACATATTATATTAAAATATTAAGTTGGGTATGACAAAAGAAGCATGAAAGTAGAATCAATGACCTTGAAATGCGGTCACTGAGAAGCATGTTAGGAGTGACATCGAATGATAGAATTAAAAATAGTGATAAGGTTGCGGTTTGAAAGAAGATGTAGTGACTAAGATTGAAAAGGGCATGCTTCAATGGTTTGGACAGTTATGCGGATGAATGATAGCAGATTGACAATAGGAATATATGTACATATATGAGTGAGGTGGAAAGGGCTGTTACTCAGTGGCCAGCCCAATAAGACTTTTGACAGTCAGATAGACGCAATATTGAAAAATGGTGACATTAGAAGTACCTATAACCGCCGAGTGTGTATGAGAATGTGTATGAGTGCCAATGATGCGAAAGTAGTTTGTAAAGACTGATGGGGATCCGTGATCTCTGCCTACCCCTCTACAGAGAAACGGCGTGATATGTATGTACCACATTTACATCCGAACTAACACTATACAAAACTATTCAACATCAAAACGAAGGTGGGCTTAAGTATCGTTTACATATCAATTTAATCATTGAAGCTTTAATAAAGACATTAGTGTAATAGTGGCATTACTCTTCTTAATGCTGTCAATATGTCAAAGTGACGTAATTGACAGGTGCGTGGCTTGGATACTGTTAAATAGCCAATTGAACAGGTTTTTGACTTTATTGATTTTCTATCACATTTAGTCTTGTTCTAGTCTGGGACGTAAAAAGAATGCTAAGTAGGTGCATTTCTTCCCGATTTCTCAAAGGATACTTAGATATAGGAGTGTAAGAAATATATTATGTTAATATCCTTACAACTATTGTTCCTTGTAGGGTAGTTAGAGACTTGTGTTTCTTTAATGGTAACTGAGAAGTTCTTTGGCAACTTAAAGTTAAATTTTATATAAACTCATATTTCAGACTAACCACTTCACTTTTCAACGAACTCTTGGTAGAAATAGATATTTTGAATGTATCTATAACTACATTTAAAAGAAAAGCCAGAAATGTGTTGCTTCATTATAGTTTTGAATATGCACTGGTGTAATAAGGTTATTGTTTATGTTTTTTTTTTGTTTAAATTGTGTTTATTGATTGTAATGAAATGAAATGCTTTTTATTCAACATGAGGATTATAAAATCACTTATTGAAAGTAAAAAAAACAATTCCATAGGAAAAAATTGTCATTAATATTACTTAATCTTAAAAAATTAAAATACATTGGCATTTCGTAAAGCAAAATCCTGCAGAGAAGAAATTCCAAGAAACACTGAAGACATATTTCAATACAACTTCAGCTTAATAATTAAATTGTATAATGTAATGGAAACCGTAGGTAATTATGAATGTAAAGTATTTGTCATTTTCTATAATTGTACAACTGTTTGTTTTCCTAAATAAATTAAAATAAAATTCACTAGATAACCAGTACCCAACTAGACACGTATAGAGGTACTGTACGAACCAAATATAAAGAGGACCCGGCGTAAGGAGCGTTCCCCGTTACGCGGTGCGCAGTCAAAATGGCGTGTTTTAATTGGTGCAGAGTCTAAAATGTGTAGTAGGAAGAAGATACCTAACTTGATTGGCCAATGCCGTGTTTTGATTGGTCGTAATATCCCCCCTCCATCCCGCGTACCTCGTTACACCCCGCGTAATGCCACGCTAGTTTGCATACAAATATTGCGTGAGGCCCACTCCTCTTATTAAATACTCCATAAGGTACTGACTATTTATTTCTTATCTATCAAAATACAAACTTGTATACATGCCTTTACGTCCGAAACTGGAACGTTCCGTATAACGGATGAACATATAAATTTCCTTTGAACTGAATTATAGTTAAATATCAAAAGATGATTCATTGAAGTGGCCATTAAAATAATATTGTTTTTGTTACTTTGTAAGAAACGATGATAAAGATATGAGTATCAGAAGTTAATAATTTTAGCTTTATAAATATAGAGACAAACTGTTTCACGACCACTAACTGTAGTCAGAGGTTCCCGCTATTGGGTAATTCTATGGCCACCTCGAACCCACGTGTTGAACACAGTCAGTACTCAATGTGACAGGTGGTAAGTCATGTCGCCATTTACAAGCACTGTCTAGTACCTGATCAGGGAACAGGTAGGTTTCCTCACGATGTTCTTCACCGTAGTTGGAATATTTCGCAAATCTAGTTTTAGAACTCATATTGAAGAACAGAAGAGCATGTATGAGAAGGTTAATGGGTGAGAGTGAAGCAAGAGAGATTTGTCGTCCCGTAAGGGAAGCAGAGGCGTGTATATATGTATGTTATTTTAATGATCGCCAAATATCATTTCACGAAACTATCGATACATAATTATCGATTGTAATGAAAGTATCGAATAGAACAATAATAGCTTTTGTCCGAATTTGATCGCTCTTCAACCTATTCAATTGAGCGTAGAGTAAGAAATATATTAGACAGGACTTAAAACTTACAAAGGCAAAATGCGATTACGATCATTAACCGTAAAGGGATAGTCAGAGGTTCAGATTTCCATCTCCGCAATAGCCAAGGTAGTAATTCTATGGCTACCTCGAACCCACGTGTTGGCCAGATAGTCAGTACTCAATAAGACAGGTGGTAAGCCATGACGCCATTTACAAGCACTAACTATTACCTGTTCGGAGAACAAGGAGGTTTCCTCACGATGTTGTCCCTTACTCGGTATTCGGTACTTTTGCAATTATATTTTTATTGTGAAAAAGTGCATAGAAAATCATTAAACTTCACTTCATTGGTACATGCTCAGACGGGATTTGAACCCACTGATACAGAGTCAAGCCCCAAAGCGCTACACCAAATTAATTTAATTAATAAATTATATTTAATTAGGTGGATTATAAGAAAATATTACAGCAGCTGTAGCCCAATGGATAAGACCTCAGACTTCGTATGAGAAAGCTCCTAGGTTCGAATCCCGACTCTGGCATGTACCAATGAATGAAATTTAAATATATGTTTTTCATTTGCGTACATAATTTACAGTCGCTAACGATGAGGGAAAACATCGTGAGGAAACCTGCCTATCCCTCAGGATAGGTAATATTCAGTGCCTATATACGGCGATACGGTTCACTACCTATCACGTTGGGTGCTGTCTATCTAGTGATACGCGGGCTTCGAATGACCCATACCTAACATGCATTCGAAATTTCGGAGATGGGCATTCAAGCCTCTGACTACCCCGCCATAATAAAAAAGGGAGTGTGTATACACAAGTCGTGAAGCGTATGTCATAACATTAAAGTGATTTATAAAAAACACTTTTTAATTATTGCGAATAGTGGACCCGACATCAATATTTTAAAATGTTTCATTGGAGTCTACCGTATCTTCTGCCGAAATTATTAATATAGACAATACCTCCATATATTTTTAGCTCGCTCAGCGTGCTATGGAACGGAAGATGCTCGGGGTTTCTCTGATAGATCGCATCAGAAATGAGGTGATACGCCAGAGAACTAAAGTAACCGACATTATGAAAGGAATTAGCACGCTGAAGTGGAGTTGGGCTGGCCAAGTTTGCAGAAGGACTGATGGTCGCTGGAGCAAAAAAGTCCAAGAGTGGAGACCGCGTCTCAGTAAACGTAGTGTGGGGCGCCCCTCGGCAAGGTGGGAAGACGACCTGCGCAGGTTGTCCGGCATCGAATGGATGCGAACGGCCACTGACAGGGAGAAGTGGCGTCATTTGGGGGAGGCCTATGTCCAACAGTGGATTGATACAGGCTGATGATGATGATGATATTTTTAGTTCATTACTACATTTATTAACTCTATGGTCGCCCAGCTGGTAAACTTTGGGGCAACAAAACGCGATGATTCAGCCGATTCAGTTAGTTGCTACAGTCTGCTACAAAGTTTAATTAGGAAACCATTAGTGGATTTTATTATGTTATAACCAATAAAACCATAGCTCAGTTGTTGGGGGCTTGACTCTGTATCAGTGGGTACAGGGTTCTAACCTCGGGCTATATAGCAATATTGAAATTTAATTTCTGACGTTTTATGTACAATTTCACTATAAATATTCATTGAATTCGATGTACCTCAGTTGTTTGAGGCTTGACTCTGTATCAGTGGGTGTAGGGTTCATATCCCGCTTGAGCATGTACCAATGGAAATGAAGTTTAGTGAATTTCTATGTACATTTTCGTAATAAAAAATAAAAATTTCCGAATTGCACAGAAACGAATGTGAGGAAACCTGCCTGTTCCCCAAACAGGTAATAGTCACTGCTTGTAAATGGCGTCATGGCTTACCACCTGTCATGTTGAGAACTGACTATCTGGTCAACACGTGGGTTCGAGGTGGCCATACAATTACTACCTCTGCATTTTAGAGATGGAAATCTTAACCTCTGACTACTCCGCAAGGGTTAATGTCGTGAACGCGTATGTATATTATAAATATTTTAATACGAAAATGTTTATATTGCAATTTGATCCTCTTGTGTATGTATGTAATACGTATACCCAATTTTCAATGAACAAATCTCCTGTAACAAACAATAGATGGCAGTGGAGTATTACAGCAGATGGTATTAAATGCATTATTTATTATTATTGATAAACTACAATAGTATTGTTACGAATTGTTTGTTTAAACTATTACATCTTGTTGTAATTCATATGTACATACATATATTTATTCCTGTATGTACTTTTATATCTTTTAAAAAGTATGATGTTAGAACTATATCCGCCGAGTGTGTATGAGGAGGTGTATGTATGTTAACGAATATGGACAAAAAGGGAATATGGGATCTCTGCATACCCCGCTGTAGCGAAATGGGTATGACGACCTCAGTGGCACGATCGGTTAGACACCTTAACGCTAATCGTGAGGTCCCGGGTTCGATTCCCGGTGGAGGCAGAGTTAAGAACTACGCTTTTCTTCTGCTTTCCAGTCTGGTCGTTGATTCTATACTATATATGTATTTATCTTTATATAATATGCATACATTTCTTAAACACACGTTGACTAGTACCCTTAACACAAGTTTTAAATGTACTTACCAAGGGGCTAGTTCAATTGGTGTAATAATGTCCAAATAATTATTATGTTAGTTTGGGATGTAAATAGAGAACAGCTGTTAGTTCTAAATGCAAACCTGAGTTGCCGATTGACAGTGGCAGACTAACGAAGTGCTAAATCGCGGACAGATATTCAGTAGCTCATTAGAGAGTGGCACTTGACGTTCTGGGTGATATTTAGAGCAATTTTGTAGGGCATATACCATGGAGTAATTAATAAGAGGAGTGGGCCTTACGCAATATTTGTATGGAAACTAGCGTGGCATTACGCGGGGTGAAACGAGGTACGCGGGATGGAGGGGAGATATTATAACCAATCAAAGCACGGCATCGGCCTATCAAATCAGGTATCTTCTTTCTTCTACACATTTTTAGACTCCGTACCAATTTAAACACGCCATTTGGACTCCACACCGCGTAACAGGGACCACTCCTTAAGCCGGGTCCTCTTTATATTTGGTTGGAGCATTTACTAATATTCACCCATTTATCAATTCATAGAAATTAATAGATATCCACGTCCTTTAATCCCTTTCGGGGTGAACAGAACCTCGGAGAAACAGTATATCCTATGTCACTTTTCAGCATGAATATTGTTGTGATGTCATATGGAACATTGATGACAGGTTACTAACTCATAGATTCTATTTACTCCTAGTCCTTTAGTTGCCTTCTACGATATGTTAAGTGGAATGACAGCTTTCAAGCATTCTTTTTACGTTCCAGACTAGTACGAGACATCTTTAGTGTTCATACAAATTATGCTGTACAACATTAATTACTTGTAAAGCGAAGAAATGTAGGTTAATGAATACGTCAAATCATATCATACATACATACACATCAGGCCCAAACTTATAAGTTTCAACCATATAAGGTCGCGCAAGGTACATTTTTGGTTCAAGTATACATAATAAGCATACTTCGACGTAGCTCAGTTGTTGAAGCCTAATGAATTTCTATGTACATTTTTGTAATAAAAATATATTTATGAAATGCATCGAATATTAAGGTGGGGGAAAACATCGTGAGGAAACCTACCTAACCCCCGAACAGGTAATAGTGCTTGTACATGGTGACATGGCTTACCACCTGTCACATTGAGTACTGACTATCTGGTCAACACGTGGGTTCGAGGTGGCCAAAGAATTACTACCTTCGCAATTGCGGAGATTGACACCTGAACCTCTTACTACCCCGCAAGCAAAAAAAATACAGCCATAGTTGAAAATATCAGTTAAATCTAGAAAAGCTTACAAAAATACAATTAAACAATGAAAATCATATGATTAGACATATTGTAATTATATACGTTAATAATATAATTATTTGATAACATCACTATATCTTATTTTTGGTGAGATCAATATGCAACATTTGGAAAAGACAAGCGCGCTTTCACTCGATCTATCAATCAGCCTATGTCAGTCCACTGCTGGACGTAGGCCACCCCAAAGGTATACAAAACACGATCACCCGTGGCCCTCAGCCAACCAATACCAGCGACCTTTTTCAGGTCATCGGTCCATCTAGCAGGGGGCGTCCTACACTACGTTTACCGAGACGCGGCCGCCATTCGAGAACGCTTTGCTCCATCGCGATTAACGTGGCTTATCCACTGCCAATTCAGGGACCTTAGTCCACTAATAAACAAAATAATATAAAATTCACTTTATTCACAAAGACACAAGACCAATGACGACAGAAACAAAACGGGAAACAACAATTTGATGGAGAAAAGAGGCGTGGCGTATGCTGGCCCCAGGCCCCTGCGAAAGGGATCCGTCTCAGTTACTTGCTAGCAGCAAGGGTAGCCCAATCTGCCAGCACTTTTTGCAAAATAACAGTTCAATATCAGATCATTAATAGTGTGTAATTGGTAGTAGAATAGCAAAAGTGACAAATTTCGCCATTTTAAAGAGAAATTTGATACTTTTACTGATATAATGATTATTCATATATGCTATATTGAAAAAAGATGACGTTGGAAGTACCTATAACCGCCGAGAGTGTATGAATGCCAATGAAGCGAAAGTGGTCCGTCAGGATCGGGACAAATGGGGATCCGTGATCTCTGCCTACCCCTCTACAGGGAATCAGGCGTGATGTGTATGTATGTATGTATAATGATTACTTTTACTGATTTGATATTGAACTACGTTTGTGCTAAAACGCATTAGTGGACTAAGGCCTCAGCTTGCAATATCGATAGACAATGTCTATGAGCTTGGTTCTGTGCTCAATAATCTCGTTCCGGACTCTTAGTGAACGCATAATACTTACATAGTAATTTGAGACATTTCAAATTACAGTAAAGATGTATCAATGTTACATGAACAAAGAAAATTTTCCGCGCGCTTTCAAGACAAAACTGTCAACTGTCAAAGTGACAGTACACATTTTTAAAGACCGCAACAAAGAGGCATCGATTAAACATTGAAAAGCCAGTTAAAAAAGAGTATTGTACACAGCGTATCTCATTTCATTTCGATTCATTAGGATTGAAAGAGGTTGACGCCTCTTTTACACCGACCTATTTTTGTCCATTCAGCCGCGGAGTTAATTCTTTATGATGAAAACCTTTGTGGTGCCGCGTGTGAAAAGGTGAAATGAGACTGGCTGAATTTATTATAATTATAGTGATTCTGTAGAATATACTTAATTATTATTATGTTATTTCTAAGTTTTATAATAATCTCCCGTGCTAGCCTGGGACGTAAATATAATGCTTACTAGCTACTTCTTGTCGTAAGAACTGACTAAGGTTCCAAGGGATCACGAAATATATTAGGCAAATAACCTGTCAACCATGTTCCACACCCAATACAACCCCAATGAGAATGCAAATAGTGAACAAGAAGATTTTTTATCACCGAGATTCTGTCAACACCGCAACGGATTAAAAGACGTGAATGTGTATGCATTTTAATTATTTTAGACACCATGTTTCATAGAGACATTTACAGCTTAAGACCTACACAATCGATATTTAAAAAGAAAAAGTAAAAAGGGACAATAATTTTTTTCAAAGCAACCGGATTCGATTCCCGTACTGGATACAGTCGTTTTTTCAAAGAAAGTATGAATGCAGTTTTTCTTTTTATCAAAATCGGTGACATGGTTCCTAAGAACAAATCTTCGTATGTCTTATAGTTTCAGACTTTCCCATACTGACCGTTTTGAATGCGCCACCCTGTATATCGTTTCACAAACCAGTATTAATAATTTATTTTTAGCCTTAAATGTACTTAGCAAGGGACTAGTTCAATTGGTGTAATAGTGTCCTACAATATTATATTATTTTTTATGTAATAGTATATTAATAAATAAATTATCTACCTCAAGGCAGTAATTATATTTTCTCTAGTTTTTTCACGTGTCTTTCATTAACCCCTTATTCAGTACCGAACCCTAAAAAGCGAAAAATGACCGTACCCTGGACAGGCATACTTAATCGATTAGGCATCACAAAGATATCTTAATTGGTAAAACGTTGCTTAAGTTGTTTATTTATACCCCTTTCAATGTATGTTATATGGTACTCATTATATTATAAATTGCAAGTAATGGACGAAAGAATGATACGAGTATTTATAGTATAAAGCAATAAAGAAATTAATATATAGATCATATTGGTTATACAAGACAAATACAAACGCGTTCTATTAAACCTTGCGGGGTAGTCAGAAATGTTCAGGTTTCCATCTTTGCAATGGCGGAGGTAGTAATTCTATGGCCAGTTCGAACCCACGTGTTGACCAGATAGTCAGTACTCAATGTGGTAAGCCATGTCGCCATTTACAAGCACTAACTACCTGTTCGGGGACCAGGTGGGATTCCTCATTATGTTTTCCCTCACCGTAGTAATCGGTACATTTTGAATATTTATATAGATATTAATTGAACTTCGTTTCTATTGGTACATATTCAGACGGGATTTGAACCCTATACCCACTAATACAGAATCGATCTCCAAATAACTGGGCAACGCCGTGTTCCAAGATTGGTTATTTTCTTCTTAATTAAGTACTGTGATGAACAAAAGAGTATTAACATAACGTGAAACAGTTAATGAAAGTATAAGACACAAGAAAGATTTGTCTGCATACAAAGTGGTTATTAATAGTCTCTGCTTATCTCCTTGGCGCGTTCAGGCGTGAATGTGTGAATTTAATGTAAATTGTTATACAATAATTAATTCTTTACTCTATTTGTGTATTACTGAGTCTAGTGTGAATAAAAGGTTTTTTTTTTATTTTATAATATTACGCTGCATTTTTGCAGAACAGATGAGTCTACATATTATTTGTCATCGCTTTCTGCGTTATTAAAGGTTAAATTAATGCCATCGGCTGAATATTGTATGATCATCAGTACTATTCTACCTGTTTTCTACAAAACGAACGACGTAACAGTCTCAAAATCAAAGCTATATACTTTGACAATGACTACAACCCATGATCAAATGTATCCTTAACTTTAATAAAAGCACGCAAATAATACTCAAATTACAGAAAAATATAAAATTATCATTTTTCATTCGATTGTGCTGATTGTGTATAGAAGACACTATTTTCACTACATCACAAATGTCAATGTCAAACAGCGCTTATGCCATGCAAGCAACATTGACAGATAAGTAAGATTGTGCGGTAGTGCCGAATACAACCAAAATAAAGCATTAATTTGTTCAAAGATTAGTTATAATTTATTCTTTTCTTCATAAATTCCATATTATATTAAAATGGAGGGATCGTTGTTTGTAAGTAACTAAATATTTAGCTTTAAACCGCTATAATTTTTACACAAATGAGTAAAACATGTTAACGTTTGTATGGGGTGTTTAAAACTATTTTAATTTAGATTTATGAACATTTTCAGAGTTTATTTCTAGTTCAGCCAAGTACACTACACACAAAAACTACTCTCTTATGTTTATAGTAGGGATAGATAACTAAAATCTTATTGAGCCACTATCAAACATTACCTAAGTTTTATTTGATATCATTCATTATATTTGAACTATCATTGAATTATTTTATCAAACCATTTACTATATAATGTAGGGTATCATACATGAATTTTATGTTCTTATGGTCTGTTTGTATATACTTCCTGAAGTTATGGCCTGTATGCAATCTTTGTTTACATAGTATCATTCCATGTTGTATGAATAGTGAAATATATAATTTAACATGTCGTGTTTAAAATTCTTTTACTATTTTATGTTTTAATTGTATGTATGTGTTAAAAATACAGATACTAATACTATAGCTATATTATACTTATACACTATTTATGTACCAAGATCATACAATTAATTGCATAAAAATTAATCATATTTGTAAAATAATTATTCAGTATCTCAAAAACTTATCCAATGTATTAATTAATCTTTTCTAGGAACCAACCCTGTACATAGTGAAGGGAATGTGCATACTGGACTCGGAGGGTAACAGGATTCTTGCAAAGTACTATGACAAGAGCATCCTTACCACTACCAAGGAACAGAAGGCGTTTGAGAAGAACCTCTTTAATAAAACTCACAGGTAATATAATACTTTGTTAAGTAATACAAAAAACAAACACATTCACGACGATTAACCCTTGCGGGGTAGTCAGAGGTTTCCATCTCTGTAATTGCGAAGGTAGTAATTTGATTGACACCACAAACCCACGTCACAGACCCACGTGTTGACCAGTTAGTCAGTACTCAATGTGACAGGTGTTAAGCCATGTTGCCATTTTCAAGCTCGCTTTCTTTGTCCCTTTGTATGCTTAAATCTTTTGAAAGTACGCGACGGATTTTGATGCGGTTTTTTTTAATAGACAGAGTGATTGAGTGATTCAAGAGGAAGGTTTATATGTATAATAACATCCATTGAATAGTGGAGTAGGCTATATATTTTATACCCATGCGAAGCCGGAGCGGGTCGCTAGTATAGCAATATTTGACATAGCTCAGTCGTTTGGGGCTTGGCTCTGTATCAGTGGGTACAGGGTTCAAATCCCACTTGTGCATGTACCAATGGAAATGATGTTAGCATGTTAGTAGTCTGAGTATGTGGTGTAACCATTTAGTGAAATAAAAAGCTTTTTATTCAATATGAGGATTATAAAATCACTTATTGAAAGTAAAAAAAAAAACATTTCCACAGGAAAAGTTGTCATTACAATTAGTTAATGTTAAAAAAATTAACATAAATCTAATTAAACTATTGGCATTTCGTAAAGCAAAATCCTGCAGAGAAGAAATGCCAAGAAACTCTGCAGACATATTTCAATACAACCGCTGTTTGATCTCCGCTAGTTAATGGTTACTTATGATGACTTAATAAAATATGTATTTGCAGGGCCAATGCAGAGATAATAATGCTGGAAGGCCTGACCTGTGTGTACAAAAGCAACGTGGATTTGTATTTCTACGTTATGGGCAGCTCACATGAAAACGAGGTAATGTTTCATTATAAAGACAAAAAAATTTCCTAAAATTTACATTTTCAGTAGCAAAATACCATTAAATCTTGCGGGTTCAGAGGTTCAGATTTACATCTACGCAATTGCGAAGGTAGTTATTCTATGGCCACCTCGAACCCACGTGTTGACCACAGTCAGTACTCAATGTGGCAGATAGTATGCCTGTCTTCATTTACAAGCACTGACTATTACCTGTCCAGGTAGGTTTTCTCATGATGTTTTACCTCACCATAGTAAAGTCAAAGTCAAATGTTTTTATTCAACACAAGAACCAACAAGAAACTCAGGATTTTTTGCCCAGTGCCAGTTACAAAAACAAATAATACAGAAACTTATTCAATGCATTTCGTAAATGTATTTTTATGAATACCGTTGAATCATAGCAGATGGTCAGATATTCATATAGCTTTGTGCAATTACGAAATTTAATAGTGCTGGCATGATATTCAGAGATTAAACTGGCCAATGAGACGTGATTAAATGAGAACCAAGTCACTTTGACCAATTGCAGACAATCATTGTCACGTCTCATTGGTCCAATTGTGGGGACATGATAACGTCACTGTTTTCTTAATGCGAATATACTCTATAGCCACTTCAAATCCATATATTGACCAGGGACCTTAGTCTACTAATGCTTCTTGCAAAATAACAGTTCAATACGAGATCAGTAATAGTGTGAAGCTGGTACTGGATTAGATTAACGTATGAGTAACTATTGTGAGTGAATATTGCCATTTTTATAGCGAAATTTGACACTATTACCGATTTCAATGATGAATTTTGACACTTTTGCTAATCAACTTCCAATTTGACACTATTACTGATCTGATATTAAACTGTGTTTGTGCTAAAACGCATTAGTGGACTAAGGCCTTTGATAGTCGGCACCACATGATGTATGATAAACAACTTAGTCAGTGTATTTTGCCAATGCAGTCTTATTGCGACTATTTACATATCACTACATAGTATAAAACAAAGTCGCTTTCTTTGTCCTTATGTCCCTTTGCATGCTTAAATCTTTGAAATTACGCAACGGATTTTGATGCGGTTTTTTTTAATAGATAGTGATTCAAGAGGAAGGTTTATATGTACAATAACATCCATTAGATAGTGGAGTAGGCTATATATTTTATACCCGTGCAAAGCCGGACCGGGTCACTAGTTTACATATATGCCGCATTATTTATTTATTCATAATTCTTTCCAGCTTATCCTAATGTCGGTTCTAAACGCCTTGTACGAGTCGATTAGCCTGATCCTTCGGAGAAATGTGGAAGAGCGATCCCTGTTCCAGAATCTGGACTCCATCATGCTGGCAATGGACGAGATATGCGACGGCGGGTATGTATGATATCATACATACATACACATCACGTCTTTTAGCACGAACGCAGTTCAATATCATACTACAAGACGCACGAGGATATTAAATAATTTAAAAGAAACAGTCATCACTACAAAACAAACGTTAGTAACTGAATGGTTAATTTCTAAAAGGGCTCAAGTCACATTGTATTTTATACGAACATATGACCTTTTAGAAATTATCAATTCAGCTGGGGCTTTAGTCAATTAATGCTTTTTCAAAATATCAGATCAGTAATAGTGTGAAGTTGGTAGTGGATTAGCGAAAGTGTCAAAATTGTCTTTAAAAAAGGCGAAATATGACACTTGCTTATCCACTACCAACTTCACACTATTACTGATCTGATATTTTGAAAAAGCATTAATTGACTAAGGCCCTAGCTGAATTGATAATTTCTAAAAGGTCATATGTTCGTATTAAATACAATGTGACTTGAGCCCTTTTAGAAATTAACCATTCAGTTACTAACGTTTGTTTTGTAGTGATGACTGTGTTTGATTTAAATCATTTAATATCTTCGTGTGTGTCTAAACTGTAGCAGAACATACATGCATACACATCACGTCTGATTCCCTGTAGGGGTAGGCAGAGATCACAGATCCCCATTTGTCTCACAGACAGACCACTTTCGGTTCATTGACACTCATACGTCTTCTCATACACAGTCGGCGGTTATAGGTACTCCTAACGTCACCTTTTTTCAATATAGCGTCTATCTGACTGTTATATGTTTTTGTCCCGATCCTGACAGACCACTTTCGCTTCATTGACACTTATGCATTGATGTCGTATGACACATTCGTACACACTCGGCGGTTATACCTATGGAGTAATTAATAAGAGGAGTGGGCCTTACGCAATATTTGTATGGAAACTAGCGTGGCATTACGCGGGGTGAAACGAGGTACGCGGGATGGAGGGGAGATGTTACAACCAATTACATCACGGTATTTTGTGAGACAAAGCATAGGTATTTTCTTTCTACTACACACACTACATCTATTGGAAACGCTGAACTAATAATGAATGGCTATTTATTTAAACATATTACATACATACAGATCACGTCTGATTCCCTGTAGAGGTGTAGGCAGAGATCACGGATCCCCATTTCTCCCACTGACAGACCACTGTCGCTTCATTGACACTCATACATCTTCTCGTACACACTCGGCGGTTATAGGTACTTCTTGATTTATTATTATTATTAAAGATTTATTACTTTTTCAATATAGCATCTATCTGACTGTCGTATATAGTATTATATAGAGTATGGAATTCGACGTAGCTCAGTTGTTAGGGCTTGACTCTGTATCAGTGGGTACAGGTTTCAAATCCCGCTTGTACCAATGGAAATGAAAGTTTAATGAATTTCTATGTACATTTTCGCAAAAAAAATACTACGGTGAAGGAAAGCATTGTGAGAAAACCTACCTGTTCCACGAACAGTTAGTGCATGTAAATGGCGACATGGCTCACCACCTGTCACATTGAGTACTGACTATGTGGTTCATAGACTTACTACCTTTGCAATTACGGAGATGGACACCTGAACCTCTGACTACCCCGCATGGCTTTATGGTTGTAAACGCGTTTGTCTTTTGGCTATTCAACCATACTGAAAAAAGTATTTTTGCAAAAACACGAGTTGGTTTAGCAGATTGGACTTGTTTATATTACCTATCAACAGAAATCTAAGTGGGTTAGGTTAGTATATGATATATATATTTATAACACTGGGCAAAAACTCCCTGAGGCTGGAGTATCTTATTGGTTCTTCTCCAAAGAACCAATATTCAAGTGTCCATATATATATATATATATATATATATATATATATATATTGTTTCTTTTAGTTACGCTTTTTTAATGTTTTCTTCCAGTGTTATCCTAGAAGTGGATCCGGCGACTATCGTGAACAGGATCGCAGTGAGATCCGAAGACGTGCCCATAGGCGAGCAGACCGTTGCGCAGGTAAATAGCCAGTTTATTCATTTAGTTCCTCAAAGGAAACATAGGTGGCAGTAGTTGGTGTTTGTAGCTCGGTTGCGGTATGTGTAAAAGGAGTTGAGTGTGCGTTATTGCTGTTTATGCGCAATACGGGATGGAATTTCAAAATTCTACTTGTATTTTCTGATTCTAGGTATTTATTTATTCATTTTGCATCTAAAAGTTAAAAACCTACCATTTCAGAATTACTTATAATGCTATCATAAGATATTACAACTTATTTATACTTTATCGATGTAATCATTCAAATATTAGTCATTGCTGTTTTTATTAAATTACACACATTTAATTCTAAGTTCCAATGAACTCGGAAACGATTGTTCGCCATCTTAACAATCTATCCTGACAAATCTCCCTTGCTTCACTCACACCCATTAACCTTCTCATACATGCTCTTCTGTTCTTCACGCGACATACACAAGAAATCTACATTCTGCCAAATAGCACTTTAAATGCCAGGTAATATTCCATGTTGCCATATAAATAAGGTTTTATCTGTTTTTTATCACCGATGTAGCCGCCTTGAGAAAAATGTCTCTAATTTGATCTGTATATGTTTTCTTCTAATACTTCGAAAGTCTACCGTCTCTCTAAAATGTATTTCGAACAACTTTTTTTTAATGAGACTTATGACACAAATATCTGTATTTCAATTATAATTTATATTAATGACATATCTTTACATCTTTCCTTAATTCGTTAGCATATTACTTTTTTATTATGAAAGTTGACTAGTATTGTGAAAACTATTTTTAATGTTTGATACAAACATACATATACAATTCGTCAGTCTCCGTAAAGAGTTATTTTTTTTGTCTATTTTTTCCCTTTTTTTTCAATATTTTTTGTGAAAATGAAAAAAAAATTTTTTTAAACTACACTTTAAAGGTTTTTTTTAAACTACGCATTATACATGTTACTTGTAACTGCAAAAACAATTTTTTTCACAATGTAAAGTCGAAAAAAACTACAAGTATTTCGGAAAGTGATATTTGACTTTTCGTTTTTGCAGATTTTAGTGGACATCGTGAATAATTCGTTCAATTGATAGCGGATAAGGGAATTGGGATGAGTAATCATCTGTTATGGAAGTTCTACCATACTTTAATGCTAATATACTTTGAGAATTTCCATAGGAATAGTATTATAGTGTATTCGCGTTAAGAAAATAGTGACGTCATCATTACCCAAACGATTTGACCAATGAGACGTGACAACGAATGTCTGCGATTGGTCAATGTGACTTGTTTTCTCATTTACTCACGTCTCATTGGCCAGTTTAACCTCTGATTATCATGACGTCACTATTTTCTTAACGCGAATACACTGTAGTAACAATATGACAGGTTTATAGACATATAGAACAAAAAAACATATTAGGTTTAAAATAACATTAACAAATTGAAAAAAAACTAACGTGATATCGATTGGTATTTAAAATAGGGTAGTGTTTAAAGGAACATCAGATAATACGAAAATGCACTCCTGAAATACTGAATAGTACACCAAAATAATACAGTCCCAACCCAAACCTAATCATTGCTGTGCGTTTAGGTATATTTTGGTGTACATATCAGTATTTTTGATGAGCTTTAAATTATTTTCCTTTAAAATATCCCAAAATTTCTAGTCATTCATTTGTTGACATTTTTTTTATGTTTATGTAGTTTTTTTTCCTTATTTTTTTGTGTTAGAAGATTTTAGTTGTAATTATGTACTTTTTGCTATATATTTTTTTATTTTATTGTTGTGTTAATTAGCCGTATAGAAAATTAACTCAATTCATATTGGTATTTAGTCGAAGTACATTATAGTCGAAATTCGCATATACATTCGTCCTGAAATCGCTTTCAGGGAATACATAACTGCAAGAACATAGGTAATATGTAATTATCTCATGCTAAGAAAACAATAGTAGTATCGTGTAGATGTATGAATAAAATATGCTTCAGTTACATTTTATATTATTTCCTTATCTGTACACATTTTTATGTTATTTACATATTATGTATGTAGTGGTTAAATTATATATTTTTCCCTTTTATTTTTGTTTTACTTTCCTTTTTTATTTGTTAATAACCTATATTAAGTTTGTACCATTATCATCAGCCTATCTTAGTCCACTGTTGAACATAGGCCTTCCTCATATCATACCATTCATCGGCATTCATTCTATGCTAACACATTTGTATAAATACCGTATAAAAATCATAATATATGGGATAGAAATATAATGAAATTCTTTTTATTCAATATATGGATCATACATTATCATTACAATTAGGACTGAATATTCTTAAGAATTACTGAATTGTATTGACATACGCTGTGACGTTTAACTGTCAGATTGTCATTCTATATTAGACTGACATTTCGTTTGATTTCCATAGTATCTTAGATGGTTGCTTGACTGAAAGAAAGATAAATATTGTTTTATTTGACTGACATTTAATTTCTATCGCTTTTACACTTCAGAATATTTCTTTTCCAATAAAGATCTTAGTTCTACTCTATTTCGATTGGGCGATAGTCTAGCAACTTGTCACCAATCGTCACAACGCCGAATTAATGCTAATGGTGACACAAGGACATTCATTTTCACCTTGAAATATATAGACGCATATGACTTGACCAATTTCCAAAAATTGACTTATAAAAAATTATCTTTTAAACATGCATCATACATAGATACATAGTTTCTATTGTATCAGTATTAACTCTCGTTTGAGTATCTGTAAACCGTGGGAATGAATAGTCCAAATCTATAAATAAGTTATTGTGTGTAGATCAGATAGTGGTATACAAAATTAGGAACAGACTGTACCAATGAAAGATTATCTTTTGAAAATATGTGTGCTTTTGAATTTTAGTATACTCATTACTTCTACGATGATGAATAACAGATGAAACTTAATTAATATGGCAACATGGAATATTACCTGGCATTTAAAATGATATTTAGTAAAATGTATGTTTGTTGTAAGTAGTGTGAAGAACAGAAGAGCATGTATGAGAAGGTTAATGGGTGTGAGTGAAGCAAGAGATTTGTCACCCGTTCCAGGTGGCGATCGATAGTTTCTGCTTATACCGTTAGGGAACTAGCGTAAATATATGTACGTATGTAGTGACCATAAATCTGACATTCAAAACTCTGACTACCCGGCTATTAATACAGTGCATACATACATACACATCACGCCTGATTCCCTGTATATGGGTACGCAGAGATCACGGATCCCCATATGTCCCGATCCTGACAGACCACTTTCGCTTCATTGACACTCTTACACACTCGGCGGTTATAGGTACTTCTAACATCACCCTTTTTCAATATGGCGTCTTTATTATTATAGTCGTTACATATCATGTAATATTATATTATGTAACACATTATATTACATACCAAGGGGCTAGTTCAATTGGTGTATTATTGTCCCATATATTCCTTATGGAGTTTATTTATTATGAAGTAAGAATAGTAGTTTCTTTATAAACGAATTAAAACTATAAACTTAAACTACCATTAAAATTTAAATTATATAGAAAATTTAAAATCTTCATAGTCATCGCTGTCAGAGGGTGGTAGGGTTTCCAAGACACTGATAGCATTCCCCCTCTGAATAGCTATGCTAATTCTCTGAGAGAAGTATGCTCCAGCCCTGGGATCCCCACACTTGTCAATTAATCACTACATAGTATAAAACAAAGTCGCTTTCTCTGTCCCTTTGTATGCTTAAATCTTTGAAACTACGCAACGGATTTTGATGCGGTTTTTTTTAATAGAGTGATTCAAGAGGAAGGTTTATATGTATAATAACATCCATTAAATAGTGGAGTAGGTTATATATTTTATACCGGTGCGAAGCCGGAGCTGGTCGCTAGTATTTATTATTATGTATTTATGTTTACTAATTTTTAATTGTTGTTTCAGGTATTACAATCTGCGAAAGAGCAACTCAAATGGTCATTATTGAAGTAGATTATTGTAAAAGAATATTAAGATTATTATTATATATGGTATTATAAAATAAATAATGTTTAAGAAACGTGTTTTTTATTCTTTTCCTGTACTAGCTGGGACGTCAATGGAATGCTAACTAGCTGCCTATCTTGTCGTTGTAGGAGGCGACTAGGGGAATATAATCTAATGAGCGATAGACTAGTAACCTTTCACCAAAGTTCCTCGATAGTTAAGGCTCTCACACACAAACGCGTTATTACAGGTCGATATTATCGCATGCGATCCGGAGTTTCTGGTTGGTTCTTCTCCGAGCCAGGGCTTCCGAACCAACGGTAGAATTTCAATGCTAACAGACAACCAGTGTCAGGCAAATGTTTTGACTTTCAATGATTGTACTGTACTTGTACTTATGTTGAAGAAAAAAATTTGATTTTGATATCTGTTTTCAGTATATTTTGTATTATAATGGTCATGTAG
Organism: Leucoptera coffeella; assembly: GCA_030578115.1. Classification (NCBI taxonomy): domain Eukaryota; kingdom Metazoa; phylum Arthropoda; class Insecta; order Lepidoptera; family Lyonetiidae; genus Leucoptera; species Leucoptera coffeella. Next base: position 76,946 of record JAMBLF010001361.1, read on the forward strand.
ACAAATTGCTGCAATAATAACGAGGCAAAAGAAGAAAACGTTGCGTTTCTCCGTCCGATATAATTTCTAGAATGTTTTGTATCGATATTTAGAGATAATTTTTATTTCAAAATGATTCCATATGTCAACCTCTATCAATTCATCATTTTTGAAAATGGCTTTACCCATTTTTATGTTATTTACATATGATGTATGTAGTGGCAAAATTATATATTTTTCCATTTTATTTTTGTTTTACTTTCCTTTTTATTTTGTAAATAACCTATATTAAGTTTGTACCATTATCATCAGACTATCATAGTCCACTGTAGAACATAGGCCTTCCTCATAGACAATCATCTATTCGTACCATTCATATCCATTCATTCTATGCTAACACATCTGTACAGATCGCGTATAAAAATCAAAATATATTGAAAGAAAGAAAGGAAAACACTTTATATGGGATTGAAATGGAAATTCTTTTAATTCAATATATGAATCATAAACATCAGTTATTTAAAGTCACAACGAAACTTTTTGCCATAAAAATTATTACATTACAATTAAAACTGAATATTCGAAAGAATTTTATTGACATACGCTGTAACGTTTGACTGGCAGATTGTCATTTTGTATTAGACTGACATTTCATTTGATTTTCATTGCCTTAGCATTGTGACACTTAACTAAGGGGCATAGTGATTATCTGTTACAATACACACAATCACACACACAATCTTTCTGTTCCAATAACTATAATTTCTTCTACTCTATTTCGATTAGGCGATAGACTAGCAGTCAGTCATTTATCACTACAACGTAAATGTAGTGTTAACGGTGATCGATAGATATTTAATTCCAGCTTGAAATATATAGAAGGAAGGAAGGTTTTATCAGTATTCAAAACGTTTGCTTATTAATATATATTTTAAATATATAATATAATATTTCATTATTAATATTTAAACATGCTTCAGGGTGCATAGTATCTAGACAAAAAGACACGCGTTTACGAATTGTGAAGGTAGTAATTCTATGGCCACCTCGCATCCACGTGTTGACCATATAGTTAGTACTCAATGTGACATAGTATCTATTGAGTCAGTATTTACTCTCGTTTGACTATCTGGTAAACCGTGGTATTTAATAGTCCAAATGTATAATCTTGGAAAAGTTATTATTTGTTTATAGAGATCAGACAGTGGCATACATATTTAGGAACCATATGTACCAATAAAAAAATTTAGTAGTTTAATTTAATTAATTCTATCATTGAATGATAGAATTAAAAATATGTATTGTGATAAGGGAAATCACTTTCGCTTCATTGTCACTTATACACCTCCTCATACACACTCGGCGGTTATAACGTCAGCTATACAAGCACTAACTATTACCTGTTCGGGGAACAGGTAGGTTTCCTCACGATGATTTCCCTCACCGTAGTATTCGACGAATTTCGTAAATGTATTTTTATTACGATAATGTACATAGAAATTCAATTAACTTCATTTCCATTGGTACATGCTCAAGCGGGATTTGAACCCTGTACCCACTGATACAATGTCTAGCCCCAAGCAACTGAGCTACGTCGAATTTTACTGTTATCCTCACACTTGTTAATAAATATTTATTATTGTGTATTTATATTTACTAATTTTTAATTTTTGTTCCAGGTATTACAATCCGCGAAAGAGCAACTCAAATGGTCATTATTGAAGTAGATTATTGTAAAAGAATATTAAGATTATTATTATATATGGTATTATAAAATAAATAATGTTTAAGAAATGTGTTTTCTTTTATTCTTTTCCTGTACTAGCTGGGACGTAAACGTAATACTAACTAGCTGCCTGTCTTGTCGTTGTAGGAGTCGATTAGGGGAATAAAATAAAATGGGCGATAGACTAGCAACCTGTCACCACAGTTCCCCGATAGTTAAGGCTCTCCCACACAGACGCGTTATTACAGGTCGATATTATCGCATGTGATCCGGAGTTTCTTGTTGGTTCTTCCCCGAGCCAGGGCTTCCGAACCAACGGTAGAATTTCAATGCTAAGAGACAACCAGTGTCAGGCAAATGTTTTGGCTTTCAATGAATGTACTGTACTTGTACTTATGTTGAATAAAATATTTGACCTTAATATCTGTTTTCAGAACATTTTGTATTACTATGGTCATGTAGACACATTGCTGCGATAAAAAAACGCCGCAAAAGAAGAAAACGTTGCGTTTCTCCGTCCGATATAATTTCTAGTTTGTTTTGTATCGATATTTAGAGATTTTTATTTCAAAATCAAATCAAATCCATTGGAGCAAAGTGGTTCTCGAATGGCGACCGCGTCTCGGTAAACGTAGTGTAGGACGCCCCCTGCTAGATGGACCGATGACCTGAAAAAGGTCGCTGGTAGTGGTTGACTGAGGGCCACGAGTGATCGTGTTTTGTGGCGTAACTAGGGAGGCCTACGTCCAGCAGCTTTCAAAATCAATCAATATGTCGTCCTTAATCAATATGTCATTTTTGAAAATGGGTAAAGGATTAAACCCTAAAATAAAATTTATCAAGGAATGAATTATTTAATCAGGATGGAATTTATGAATTTCAAGATGTTATATACCTACATCTCCGCAATCATAAAATACACGTACTATCTGCAATAATAATACAAAATTTTCACTGCATCAAGTGCCTACTCCTTAATATTGTTGTTATGTCAAAGTGTGTATATAATAGTGCTATGTTAAAATGTATAATATACAAGCAGTAAATAAGTGTTTTTCTTTCTTACAAAATATTACACTGAGTCGTTTATGGTGCGTCAACAAAGTCAGCAGCTCAGTGAAAGTTGAAAATACAAACAATTATTGTCGGCTGAATATTTAGTCAATTGTGATGCCGAACTGGCTAAATATTTTTGCTTTGGGATTATATTTGGATCCTCAACTGGTACGAACCTAAGAACAAGATTGGAGCTTTGTCTTTTTCTTCGGTTGTAGCGACTGGCGGCGATGGTGTAACCATGGCGACGGAATAACAAGAAGTGCAAACGCCGTGGCCTCAGTGTTTGTACTTGAGCCGACATGACCTTAGTGGTGAATGGAAATTAAAGAAACAAAAAAAATACGTTATAATGATTTTCAGTACGTCACTTATATTTTTCCGGGCTTTTTTTAGGATGTAAACTTAATTTTCTAATTGTTCAATATTATTTTTTCAGGTTTCACAAGAATGTTAAGGACATAGTATATTTTCAGGGATGTTTTATGACTATCGTAACGTTATCTATTTTTATAGATCGGCTTTTATGATTATCAGAATATCATCATACTCGTAATCTTCAGGATGACTTTATACTTTTCAGATGGTGACTTATTATTTCAGCCCTTTTATAGGATTTGTCATGTCATGATAATTTTCAAGAGGTCACTTATTTTTTTTAGGACTGTTTTCGTGATTTTTCAGGAAGTCGTAATGATATTCGGAACTTTCATGATTATTTTTGACTACAGGATGTTATCATAATTTTCAGGAAAGGACAGGACAAAATGTTCACGATTGTTATTATGAATTTTAGGATGTTAACATAATTTTCAAAACAAAACACAAATGTTTTTAATATATTTATTTGTATTTACAACACACATAAATGCTTATTTGTGCATAATATTATAACAACTAAAGCTGATATATAACAAAAGTGTATATTGCATAACATAATAAACATGACATACGCTTCACGACTTGTGTATACACTACCTTTTTTATTGTGGCGGAGTAGGTGGGTGCCGATCTCCGAAAATTCTTGTATAAATGTATAGAACTGTCAGTCAGAACCATAACCTAGAGATCGCCCCACATAAATTGGCAGTAGCCAAACTTGGAACTAGATTTGACGTTTCCGTCATTGCGTGTTATTTTGTATGAAAGGTAAATTTAGTATTACCAGCGTTGTGTTTTTTGCTCACTCTTTGTAATTTTTATGTTTGTTAAGGGTGATTATAATAAATTGATTTCCGGAGTTTCTTGTTAGTTCTTCTCCAAGCTAGGGTCTCCGCTGATCTAACCTCGGTAAAAAATATGTAAAGACAATGGTCAGTGCCATGTTTGAAATAGTTTTTTTAATTTATACTTAGATCATAAGATAACTTTCAAAGAGAGCTTGTGATATTTATAATTTTGAATATATTATGGTAGATGGAGGCGTCGCCGCAGTTGCATAATTCACTGTTGCCAGTAAACACGCCAAAACTAGCACTCATTGTGCCATACGGCTCGATACATTATAGGTTTCATTTGTAACGGTCTTTGGTTGCAGAGCTATAAAGTCAAATAAAACAAATTAATATATCAGTCAAAAGTCAAAATATTTTTATTCAAAATAGGCCCTATCACAAGCTCTTATTGAAAGTTATCTTATGATCTAAGGATAACAACAATAAAGAATATTATTTTTATAATTAACAAACATAAAGATTACAAAGAAAGTGAGCAGTGTGCCAGTTTTTCCTTACCAATATGTTTATTAATTATAAAAATAATAATCTTTATTGTTGTTATACTTAGATCATAAGATAACATTCAAAGAGAGCTTGTGATAGGGTATGGCACAGTGAGTGCTAGTTTTGGCGTGTTTACTGGTAACACTGAATTACGCGACTGTGGCGACGCCTCCAACTGCCAATTTATGTGGGGCGATCTCTAACCTCCCTGAGTTATGACGCTTACACACTTGTGAAGTTACTGTTACATTATCAATATCGATAGACCAACTACAATGAAGTTTAATAACCTTGATAATTTATTTTGCTAGGTATTCCATGTTATGACTAAAATATATTGAGCACTATATCTATTAAGAAGCACGCGAATCATTCTAATACTAATAATGCAGTGACAAGCTGTAAAGTTAGGCCACTAAATCACGATATATCTAAGTTTTAGTTTGATTTAATGATTCATCAAGTTTAATAGTAATCTTAAATTACCAGAAACCGCTCAAAACAAGTTCTGCTTAAGTGCCAACATTTTTCTACATCAAAACACTCATAAAACATACCATATAAATTCTAGTACTTCCTACCAACATGATTTTTATATGATTATATTATGTATGTTTATATTGCATGTTTTATACATGATACCTAACTTGCACGCATCTAAAATTACGTAACCTAAATTATGACTTTAAAAGCTCTTAAATTTTAATTTCTACACAACACATTGCATAAAACCTTGTATTCTCAACAATCAACAAAATAAGTAGAATAACGCGTAATCATAGACAAACAAGCAAACGTGACTGAAGAGTAAAACGCCGCCATCTTGTAAAAACGTCACTTGACAGTTCATCTTAAATGTCACTTATAGACCATTCGCGTTAAGAAAATAGTGACTCATCGATGTCCGAAGGCTTAGCCACGCCCCTCGGCCAATTAAAATGCTAGAAATTATAAAGGCTAGTTCACAGTGACCAGTTCAAGTCGAGCCTTCGAACAGAGCGGTTGTGTATTTTGTTGCGTGTTACAGTTCCAGATTTTGAAAATGAATACCTCGCCCATTCGAAAAAATAAAAGTGGATCAATCATTCATAGTGGAGAGAGACGTATTATTTACAATGTTTATAAGTACTTTGAACTGAGCGATCCAAATGCGACCGTGGACTGCACAGTAATAGAAACAGCAAGTGCGTGCGGTGTGTCCGAAAATAGTGTTTATAAAATAATTAAAGAACAAAAGGATACTGAAACTTTAAAATCACCAGTAAAAAAAAGAGCTCGACTATCCACGATCGATAAATTAGATGAACAAGACAAATCTGCAATAAGGAGGAAAGTTCATTCAATATATTTGAATAATGAATACCCAACATTAGACAAAATTATTGCACTTTGCGAAGCTGACGAAGATATTCCTGCCTTCAAACGTACCACACTTCACAAAATATTGCACGAACTTGGTTTCGATTTCAATAAACAAGATAGCAGAACATTGTTAGTTGAAAGGGCAGATATTGTTTTATGGAGACGTAAATACCTGAGACTAATAAAAGAATACCGAGAAGCGAATAAAACTATTTACTATCTCGACGAAACGTGGGTAAACGCCGGACACGTTAAATCAAAACAATGGTTGGATACAACGGTAAAAAGCAAAAAACAAGCCTTTGTAGAGGGCTTATCAACCGGTCCAAAGGTGCCCACAGGAAAAGTAAAAGGTTGATTGTGCTTCACATCGGCAGCGACAAAGGATTCGTGAAAGATGGTCTTCTAGTCTTTGAATCGAAATCTACAAAAGACTATCATGAAGAGATGGATGGTGAAAGATTCCTGAATTGGTTTATGAAAATATTGCCTAAGCTAGAACCAGGAAGTGTGGTTGTTATGGATAACGCCCCCTATCATTCGGTAAAACTTGACCAGCTGGAACAAGCAGCAAATAATAGATTGGCTTCCAACCAAAGGAATATCCATGGACTTGAGTTATTTAAAAAAGGAATTATTAGTGAAAGTTGCCGAAATCGCCCCACAGTATAGAGATCGCGCCACATACGGTGGCAGTTGGAGGCGTCGCCACAGTCGCGTAATTCAGTGTTACCAGTAAACACGCCAAAACTAGCACTCACTGTGCCATACGGCTCGAAACATTATAGGTTTCATTTGTAACGATCTTTGGTTGCAGAGCTATAAACTCAAATAAAACAAATTAATATATCAAAGTCAAAATATGTTTATTATACTATTTCAAACATGATTAATAATTAACGGGACTTATCCTTCTTATTATATATTACATATATTATGTGTTCCTTCACTCTGTCCGCAATAGACCGTTTAGTCTGTTCGACATAGGATTTCCCACAGCTGCAATCAATCTTATACACACCCTTATATCTTATATCATGAGTATAAATCGCGAATCTCTTAAAACTATTATTTCAAACATGGCACTGAGCATTGTCTTTACATATTTTTTACCGAGGTTAGATCAGCGGAGACCCTAGCTTGGAGAAGAACTAACAAGAAACTCCGGAAATCAATTTATTATAATCACCCTTAACAAACATAAAAATTACAAAGAGTGGGCAAAAAACACAACGCTGGTAATACTAAATTTACTTTTCATACAAAATAACACGCAATGGCGGAAACGTCAAATTTAGTTCCAAGTTTGGCTACTGCCACCGTATGTGGCGGGTACTCTAATAACTATTTAGTGGATGAGACTGCCAAAAGTAATGACATTATAATTCTTCGCCTGCCGCCTTACCATTGTAGACTTAATCCAATTGAATTGGTATGGGCCCAAATTAAAAATTATGTTGGTGCGAATAATTTCACATTCAAAATGAGTGACGTTAAAAAAATATTTGATGACGCAATAGCGTTAATAGACGCAGATCGCTGGAAGAAGTGCTGCCACCACGTGATACAAGAAGAAAATAAAATGTGGAATTTGGATGACGTGATGGAATTCGCAGAACAAAATCCTTTTATAATAAATGTAACGGGAGAATCTAGCGACACTGATGCGTAATTTAAGTGATTGAAAGAAATTGTTGTTAGTTAATAATAAATACTATCGATACGAAATATATTATGGAAATGTGTTTCAATTTTTATTCCACTGTGATTACACCCTTACCCTGTAGTTGCACCGATGAGTCACTATTTTCTTAACACGAATGAACTATAGTTAATTGGCAACCTTACAAAGACGGTACTATACAAAAATCAAACATACATAAAAAACATACGCTTCACGACTTGTGTAGACACATTCTCTTTTTTATTATGGCGGGATAGTCAGAGGCTTGAGTGCCCATCTCCGAAATTTCGAAGGCATGTTAGGTATGGGTCATTCGAAGCCCGCGTATCACTAGATAGACAGCACCCAACGTGATAGGTAGTGAACCGTATCATGTTACAAATCAATCACATTATTATTAATCCTTATGTATATGACGCAATCTCTACCTCACACTTAATATACTTTAACTTAAACACGTCATAATCTCAACCAATCAGGGACTGCCAAACGCCGAAGAAATGTCCCTGAAACTTTCATGCTAGGTCCGTTTGAAATAGTTTACTTCGACCCGATGTGCCAAGTCTACTAAGGTGGTAAACTTCTTCACGGTCTCTGCCAGCCTTCTGCACGGCAACTTGGTCGTGATGATGGTGAAAATGTGGCCGAAGAGGAGAGCGTCTATCTCTGTTGGTCTAGAAGTAAATAAAAATAGTTAAGCTTGTTTTACATGAAGGAATCAACATCGTAATTATGATTACATAACATACGCATACGCTTCACGACTTGTGTACACACACTCCCTTTTTTATTATGGCGGGGTAGTCAGAGGCTTGAATGCCCATCTCCGAAATTTCGAAGGCATGTTAGGTATGGGTCATTCGAAGCCCGCGTATCACTAGATAGACAGCACCCAACGTGATAGGTAGTGAACCGTATCGCCGTATATAACGTAAGTTTTTATATAATATATGTAATTACCTTTATAAACCCGACGTTTCTAAAACTTACTTTAACTTGAAAACTTACGCGATAAGTCCCTTAGTTATTAATCATGAGTATAAATCGCGAATCTCAAAATTATTTTACATATGTCGGTGATTGTGTATGGTGTTGTTCGTTCTTCCCGGCTTTATGTAGGAGGCGACTAAGGGACTAGGGGTCAATGGAATCTATTGTGTGATGGGCTAGCAACCTGTCTCTAATATTCTATATTAAAGTAATCCCGATCTCTAAACTAAAAGTGGCCACAGAGATATTTGTGTGATTGAATGATTATAGTAATCAAAATATTTTATTACCTTAGCATCCCATATAATAGTGATCGTAAAAGCTTAAGCCCACTTTTCGGCATTTAGTAATAATTTACTTCATTTTATTGTTTTTGACAATATATTAGACGACTAATTCTTCGATTATTCGACGACATTCTCTATAATTCTAATTTCACGCAATTCAATTTGACAGTTTGAAATTGTTACCATGATAAATAAAATTTATTATCTTGTTGTGATTGTTGATGTTAAAAATAAAAGAGATATTTTCACTAACGTTAATAAATTAGTAGTGTTTCAAAACAGTAAATACAGTGTTATTATTGCTGTAATAATTGTTAATGTAGAAAAGCAAATAGGTATTTTTACCAACGTTAATAAATTAGGAGTGTCTAATATGGTATATTTTAAACCTTGCAGATTTTTTATATAATTCGTAACACATTCTAATACGATACACTACAAAAAAAACTACAAAAATATTCAAACAATACATTTACTGGACATTTTGTCGAAATATTAAACCCTAAAAAGGACGAAAGGTAAAAAGAATTGGTCCTTGAAGCATTTTCATTTGTTTAATAATAAGTTTTATGTATAAAACTACAAATTTAATCAAAAAGTAGTCTAAATTTAATTGTACTAGCTTTTCAACTTGGTCGGGTTATATTCAAAATCCTTTAAAGCAAATTTTGTAGATAAAAAGTTACCTTACTTTACTTTACTTAGTTATACATATACATAAGCTTCACAACTTGTGTATACACACTTTTTTATTGGTGCGGGCTATTAAGAGGCTTGGATGCCCATTTCCGAAATTTCGAAGGCATGTTAGTTATGAGCCACTCAAAGCCCGCATTTTACTAGATCGACAGCACCAAACGTGATAGGTAGTGAACCGTATCGCCGTATACAGGCACTGTATAAACCAAAGTAATATTAAAATAACTAAGTCTAATTTTTCTCTTTTTGAATAAGTTTAAATATAACCCGACCAAGTTAAAAGGTAACAGAACTTTTCCAGAAAGTCAATTTCAGTCTTCTTATTATAATATTTCGTAATACATATCAATGGTTTGTATTTCACTTGAGAATTTATATCCCTTTCTTAGTAATTCATAGATTTCCTTCTACTAGGAAGTCAAAGTATCTCTGAAAATAAACAAATAACTTTAACAATAACTGTAAATACATTCATTTAAACCTAAACTTCATTTTGATGGGCACTTGAACGATCCTGACAAATCTCTTTCGACTCACGTCCATTAACCTTCTCGTATGTACTCTTCTGTACTCCACACTCGTCTTAGGAATAAAATATCAAATTTGATCTATGATCTTTTCGGCCTTCCATTACAACCCCAACGAATCCCCTTCTTACCAATCCATCTATATACTCTTTCTCATACACACTGGACGGTTATAGGTAGTATGTCGCCTATTTGCACTTCATAGGTCTTGTTGAGGGTCTTTCAACTTCAGCCACATATATACCTTTCATCGATGTACAGTCAACACCAAAAGTCGATGAACAGAATCAACTTTACAAAACACCTGTTCACAATAAAATGCCATAAGTTATAGTCGCAACTAGGAAACAAAATAGCCTGTACACCATACAATACCTGTGGTGTACAGGCTATTTTGTTTCCTAGTTGCGACTATTACTTATGGCATTTTATTGTGAACAGGTGTTTTGTTAAGTTGATTCTGTTCATCGACTTTTGGTGCTGACTGTACTATAATTAATCCGCATAACATATCCAAACCATCGAAACATGCCCTTTTCAATCTTAGTCACTACATCTTCCAAACCGCAACCTTCCCTTATCACACAAACATACATAATAATTCATATTTATGTACCTACATATACATTTATGACACGTCATATCATTTACATCTAGAACAGTACCGAATCTCACCTGTAAATATCAGGATCACATTCATTCTTTTTCCATCCAATGTTGGCTCCATCTGACGTTTCTTTATCCTCGAATTTCTCTTGAAAGACCTCTTCCCATTCCTCATTAGTCAGAAAACTGTTTGACATTGCAACCTCTCTATCATTACCACAGTTTTCTTTAGCAAACTCTATTACATCCAACCCTATATCTTCTGCGTCCTTTAGACAATCTTTTTCTTTGTCAACAATGTCAAAATCCTCGTGACGTATCTCGACTGTCACGTTAATGTCATCTTGACAGTTGGCTGACTTCGCGTTAGTGTAGTGGACGTTGGCTATAAAGGTTTCGTGGTTGTCGTATTTGGGTAAGTCTGACTCGGTTGGCGCCGATGGTACTACTTTCGATAATCGATCCTCTGCTATGTAAAATAAATCGATACTTAACTGTTGAGAAATTAGTTACATTTCTATCCAAAATACAGTTGCTAACAAGAATACTTACTAGCTATAATATAGTCATATATTACTTAGTATACGTCATATTATTATACAATGAAATTAAACTATCAATTAAGATATTGTAACAAAGTTAAATACGTACATTTATCGCAAAAAAATATGGTTTACATAATATCAAATAAATGCCATAAAATTACAATTAAAACTATAAATCTAACATTTTCAGCTTTTTTACAGACCGTAGATAAAGTCAACAAAAATCTTAGGTTTTAACTACAATAATACCCTTAACATATATGACCTAATTACTATCAACTTCTATGGACAAATTACTCTTAGCAAACCTATTTTAAATTATTTTCGCTACATTTAACTAATCAACAAAAGTCTATCTAATAATGACATAATCATTGAAACATGAAAATTTTGACAGCTCACAATAAATAAACAAATAATATTGTAAATTTATTCGACATAATTTAGAAACAATTGTTTATTATACAAAAAAAAGGAAATAGTCATTAAACGTTTTGTTAAGAAATAATTCACGATTTATTGTCGCGTTAGATACAGTCTATCTGGGTTCCAAATCCACTAATGAATTTTGCATAATCATATTTCAATATCACTACAGTAACGGTATAAAGTTGTTCATGGAATAACTAGTGGCCAATGTCGACATTTTTAGGGCGAAACTTGATACTTTTACTGTCATGAATGGTGAAATTTGACACCTTTGCTCCACTACCAACTTCACAATTATACTAAAGTGATATTAAACTGCGATCGTGCTAATACGCATTAGGGGACTTGGGCCTGGTTCATCACTTTCATTTGAGGTGTCCATGACACTTGAACCTTTGACTATTCTACCAAAAGTTCTTAATTATATTTACGTTTCAATTCATAGACGTGAGCTATAAAAAGAATCATTATGAAGCTCAGTAACCATTTACGGTTTTACTCGATAACAAGTAAAATTAACGTGGGAAGGAATTATTTGCTTCTTCTTTTAAATATTTCCTTAAAACATTTCCTAGATATATGATTTGTAATGCAGATCTGATTGATATATTTTGGTTTTACGCTGACCGAACGGTGAATCTCGATATATCAATTCAAAGTGTATGGAAGAAATACTAATTCGTTAAAAATTATTGCTTCGTAATTATTACTTCATATTGGTTAATAATTTCATGCAGGGGTTGAGTCGATCAAAAACTGGACAACAATTTTATTATATAGACAATTTCTTTATATGAGTGAAGAGGAATGGCGGTTACGTAGGGGCCGGCCCAATAAGACATATAACAGTCAGATAGACGCTATATTGAAAAAGGGTGACGTTAGGTGTACTTATAACCACCGAGTGTGTATGAGAAGATGTATGAATGTCAATAAAGCAAAAGTGGTCTGTCAGGATCGGGACAAATGGGGATCCTTGATCTCTGCCTACCCCTCTACAACCTGGCGTAATGTGTATGCATGTATGTTCTTTATATGAGACAAACTTCGAATTATTAGTTTTATTTATATGCCAATGGCTTGAGTAGCGACAATTCTACCAAAATCACGAACTGACGAGTTACACCTATCAAGTAATACCGTTAATGAATATTGGCTAAGCAATTTACCAGTTGATTTACCATTCACGTTGTTTCCAACATCTTTGGCAAGGAGTGACCTTTCCCTGGCTATTTTGGCCATTCTATTAAACGCTTGGTCTATTAGCCATTCTTCTTTTAACTAAACAAATATACAATAGTCACTTTAATTAATACAAGGTCATAGTCATGATTAATAACTAACGGGACTTATCGCGTAAGCTTTTATATAATAAAGTTACCTTTATCAACCCGACGTTTCGGCTACGTTGCAGCAGCCAAAAACTTACGCGATAAGTCCCGTTAGTTATTAATCATGAGTAAAAATCGCGAATCATTCATTTTAAAGAATACTTCTGCTATACTTATCAACTACAAGACACAGACGAAGATAAAATAATTTAAATCAAACACAGTCATCACTACAAAACAAACGTGAGTAACTGAATGGTTAATTTCTAAAAGGCCTCAAGTCACAATGTATTTAATACGAACATATGACCTTTTAGAAATTATCAATTCAGCCGGGGCCTTAGTCCACTAATGCTTTATCAAAATATCAGATCAGTAATAGTGTGAAGTTGGTAGTGGTTTAGCAAAAGTGACATATTTCGCCATTTTTAAGCGAAATTTGACACTTTGCCGATTTCAATGGTGAAATTTGACACTTATGGTCATCCACTACCAACTTCACACTATTACTGATCTGATATTGAACTACATTTGTGCTAAAACGCATTAATAGACTTGGGACCCAATTGTCTTGTATGTCATTGACGTGCAAAAAAGGTAAAGAAACTTGTATTATACATGTATAAAACATTAATTACTAAATATACATATAAATATTCTTTACGCACACTTAAAACAAAATCTATGGTAATTAAACACTCTTACTTAAAAACTACGTTTACATTGCAACAATTTCAAACTGTCTTCTTCATTATATTAATTCCCAAACGTTACTGTAAATTATTTACTAAATGACGATAAGAATGACAAATAGTTCATCTTATTTACATATTAGACTACCATAGGACTAATTTACTACCTTTTTAGCTACGTTTACTTATTCATACTTTTGACAAGGAGGTTCCGAGGCAGTCATAAATACTTTTTACATGTAAGGTTCGAGGTGGCAATTGCGAAGATAGTAATTCTATGACCGCCTCGAACCCACGTGTTGGCCAGATAGTCAGTACTTAATGTGACAGGTGGTGAGTCATATCGCCATTTACAAGCACTATTACCTGTTCGGGGAACAGTTGGTATCCTCACGATGTTTTCCTTCACCGTAGTATTCGTCGCATTTCGTAAACATACTTTTATTAAGAAAAAATACATAGAAATTCATTTAACATCATTTCCATTGGTACATGCTCAAGCGGGATTTGAACCCTGTACTCACTGATACAGCGTCAAGTCCCAAACAACTGAGCTACGTCGAAATTTTCGTATGTTATTACTAATTTCTTACTTTCCTTAGAAATCATCTTTAAATGTATAGATATTAGCTATATAGGATCAATTCTGCTATACCTACTTTCTCTTTAAACTACCTACACTACATGATTAATAACTAGCGGAACTTATCGCGTAAGTTTTTATATAATAAAGTTACATTTATTAACCCGACGTTTCGGCTACGTTGCAGCAGCCATGGTACTATATACGTTGCTAGTTATTAATCATGAGTATAAATCGCAAATCTCTTATAACTATACCTACACTACAACCTGACTACAAATGAACAAAATTTCCTTCTACCGTCAATTTCATGCCAGTCAGGTTAGCCACTCTGAGGGTATGGCGAAATAGCGGCGCTGTGATGCATTTGATCATGCGCAACATTCTGGGGCCTGACGCGCATAATATAGCTCTGACGTGGCCATATATTAAAGCATCTAACGGGGTGGGACTGTTAGAAGCACGAATACATTATGGTTTAGTTAATAATAGATAATTTAGTACAAAAAATTTAAAAATCTCTAAAGTAATCAATATGAGCGTTATGCTAGGGAGATAAGGTTGAATTTCCTTTATGTTTTGGATACATGCTTCGACTGCATTAGTATAAATTGACTCTAAAGGTAGGTTCATATCTAACTAAGGAGCGATCGCGTATGTCAGTCGCGTAACGTCCAGAACAGACAAATGTATAAAAAAGGAACATAATTGAAAGCTCCACAAAAATACTGCAACGTACACCAAAATATAGCTAAACGCACAGCAAAGGTTAGGTTTGGGTTGGGACTGTATTATTTTGGTGTACAATTCCGTATTTTAGGAGTGCATTTTCGTATTATCTGATGTTGTTTGAAACACTATCCTACCATTATAATTACATATATGGTTTTTATGATAATTTAAGTGCGTGTGTGTGTATATATATATACATATACACGTGTTTTTATCCCTTATGTAATGGACAGATCCTCGGAAACACTATAATATCTACTAGGTTACTTTTAGCGTATCTTTTCGGGTGGTAACGTTATATAGGATATGAGACAGGTTGCTAGCCCATTGCCTAATTGATTCCATTAACCCCTAGTCCCTTAGTCTTTACGACATGCCAGGAAAAACTTCTTTTTACGTGCCAGACTAGACCGGGTATGCTTTATAATATATATATATATATATATATATGCCGCTTTATATAATTAATAAATTATATATAATATTATTATATGTTGATTTACACTACCTGAAAGTATGTTAATTATGGATACTCACGTGCCAAAGAAATAGTCCTTATCGCCTAGGC
Source organism: Leucoptera coffeella (assembly GCA_030578115.1). Classification (NCBI taxonomy): domain Eukaryota; kingdom Metazoa; phylum Arthropoda; class Insecta; order Lepidoptera; family Lyonetiidae; genus Leucoptera; species Leucoptera coffeella. The sequence continues at coordinate 92,463 of JAMBLF010001361.1, forward strand.
GGGAGCTTAGAGAATTACAACACTGCTCCACCTGAAATCCAAACACATACACACTCGGTTGTTATAGGTACTTCTAACGTCACCTTTTCAATATGGCGTCTATCTGAGTCTCTAAGTCTTGTTGCGCCGGCCCGTATGTAACCGCCCTTCCATACATACATACACATCACGCCTGATTCCTTGTAGGCTGAGATCACGGATCCCCATTTGTCCCGATCCTGGCAGAACACTTTCGCTTCATTGACACTCATACCTCTTCTCATATACACTCGGCGGTTATAGGTACTCCTAACGTCACCCTTTTTCAATATACGCCTTATTGGGCCGGCCCCTACGTAACCGCCGTTCCACTTCACCCACATATAATCCTATTCTTAATACCTCTAAAATAATCTCCAACGTCACTATATAGCAAAGTTATTGGATTTATGATGTCATACGTACGCTTGCTAGCCCATTGATCCCATTTACCCTTAGTCCTTTAATCGCCTCCTACGACAGCTAATTAGCATTCTTTTTACGTCCCATGTAAATCTTCAGTTTTCGTTCAGTATTTTACAAAAACAACGGGACTTATCGCGTTAATTTTATAAACAAAGTATTACCTTTGTTACCCGACTTTTCGGCCATGTTGCAATGGTTGACCCGTGACCATGGCCATTGCAACATGGCCGAAACGTCGGGTAACAAAGGTAATACTTTGTTTATAAAATACTAGTGACCCGCTCCGGCTTAGCACGGGTATAAAATATATAGCCTACTCCACTATTTAATGGATGTTATTATACATATAAACCTTCCTCTTGAATCACTCTATGTATTAAAAAAACTCACCGCATCAAAATCCTTTGCGTAGTTTCGAAAATTTAAGCATACAAAGAGACATAGGGATAGAGAAAGCGAATTTGTTTTATACTATGTAGTGATACCCTATAAGTCCCGGTTACTTATAAAATGAATAGAATCACGAGTTTCTCAAAGATATTAATTAGTTCACTATATATATACATATATATTTATTAATAACTTTGCAGCGATTGACCCCTATCTCACCTGATGGTAAGTAACGATGAGGTCGATATTACTCGCTGGTCCAGTAATAGCCTATTCACTCTAGCCTTGAAGAGACCTAAGTTACATTCTACCGGGAATATAGAATAACCCACTACAACTCACATCATTCATAACCTGATCCATGGTCTTGTTGCGTTCCAGAAACCAGCTGTTTGAATAATAACTAACATTTTTTTTTGTCAAAAAGTGTCATTAGACTTACGTCTAGATGTCAGAATTGATCGAGTGAGTGAAGTTTTTCATCAAATTCGCTCAATCCACTATTCAAACTATTGCTAAGCTCTAATTAGCTGACAAGAGGATGAAAACGCTTCGAGAAACTCGCCAATTGTCAATAATTTGTTAATTAATAATCAATTGCTAGCTGACAAGAGATTTGAATAGCGTTCCAGAAACCGGCTGTAAAACTCACATCATTCATAACTTGATCCATGGTTTTGTTGTACCAGCCCAGCGCTTTGAGTCTCTTCACTATGGCTGCACGCTTACTCCTCGTCTGGATCCAGCCCAAAGGCCAAGGGTATACCGAGGAGTTGCGCACCTTCGTCACCATGGAGTACGTCTCCTCATCCACCCAGGATACGTAGAGCTGGTGAGGGAAACGAAATGAAATGATTTTTATTCAATATGAGGATTATGAAATCACATAGTTAATTTCATTCTTTATGTTTATTGTTATTGTTTGTGTGTTTAATGTAATTTGTGCAGTTGTGCAGTGAATAAAGTATTTTCTTTCTTTCTTTCTTAATTTACAGTCGCTAACGGTGAGGGAAAACATCGTGAGGAAACCTGCCTGTCCCTCAGGATAGGTAATAGTCAGTGCATATATACGGCGATACGGTTCACTACCTATCACGTTGGGTGCTGTCTATCTAGTGATACGCGGGCTTCGAATGACCCATACCTAACATGCCTTCGAAATTTCAGAGATGGGCATTCAAGCCTCTGACTACCCCGCCATAGTAAAAAAGGGAGTGTGTATACACAAGTCGTTAAGCGTATGTTTTATGTTTATGTAAAATCACTTATTGAAAGTCAAAAACAAAAAAAACATTTCCACCGGAAAAGTTGTCATTACAATTAGTTAATTAAAAAAAAACTAATTAAACTATTGGCATTTCGTAAAGCAAAATCCTGCAGAGAAGAAATGCCAAGAAACTCTGCAGAAACGTATATATGTAGCTGTAGAGGTAGTGGTGACGAAAACATCGTGAGAAACCCTACCTTTTCCCTGAACAGGTAATAGCTAGTGCTTGTAAATGGCGACATGGCTTACCACCTGTCACATTGAGTACTGACTATCTGGTCAACACGTGGGTTCGAGGTGGCCATAGAATTACTACCTCTGCGATCACTGACATGGAAACCTGAACCTCTGAATCTCGGTTATTGGTCATGAACGCGATTAATAATAACAATAATAAAAAGCGTTTATTTGCAGCCACAAAAACATACACAATACAAAACGTTTACAATAAAAAAACTTACAAACTAGGGGTATAGCTTGTGCATGTTATTGTCCCAGCAAAAGGGTTCCAACTCAGCTGGGTATGTTGCGTCTGGTGGCAAACGCAACGCTGATATTATGTTAGAACCAACAAGAGGGCAACAAGAGCTTAATAAACATACATATTAATAAGTGTAAACTCTAAATACAATATTGTGTTACGTATTGTAATAACATATTGATTATATGATATACATTATGTGTACCATACATATTATCTACAATTACATACAATACAGAAATATATAACATAAAGTAAGAAAATGACTGAAACACAGCGCTGGTTACAAGGACAACTGTGGCCATGTTACTAGCATTTTAGCTGAGGCAGGTCCTTTTGCATTTGGCGTTGCACCGGCTTGCACAGGCCTATTTAGTTTCAAGTTAGTTTTTTTCTTTGTTAGTTTCTAAGTCTTGTATTTTTGTTTAGGTTTTTGTGTTCGTCGGTGTAATGTCCTAATGTAAATAAATATTATTATTATTAAAATATTAATGTGTTTTTTCGTATAAACTCACCTCAGCGTTGACCAGCATATTAGTAATCAGACTCATAAAGGCTCTCATTTCCGCCTTATCATTGGACGAGAGGCGGGAACGGGGAACGAGTGATATGTCCTTGTTCGCCACAAACTGGACTATTGGCTCTAGCTCGGAACCACAAACTCTCCACATTTGAATGAAGGGGACACGGCCTGAAGGCGACATGAATTCAGCGTTCCAACGCATCTCCACTTCGAAGGGAAGATTGGCACATCTGATAACATAAAAAGAAATTTATGATATTTGACGACCCTCCGTGGCGCGATCGGTTAGACGCCGTGAACGCTAATTGTGAGGTCCCCAAGATTCCCGGTGAAGGCAGAGTTAAGAACTACGCTTTTCTGCTGCTTTCCTGTCTGGTCGTTGATTATATATGCTATATATGTATTTATATATATATAATAAGTATATATGTTCTTAAATTTACGTTGACTAGTACCCTAAACACAAATATTATTGGTGTAAGAATATCCTATAATATTATTTATTATTATTATTTATTATACAGTAATCATGGGTAAACAAATTAAAACTATAAACCTAAAGTAGAAATAAAAATTAAATTACACAGAAAATATCTTTATAATAATCGCTGTCAGAGGGTGGTAGGGTTCCCAAGACACTGACAGCATTCCCCCTCTGAATAGCTATGCTAATTCTCTGAGAGAAGAATGCTCCAGCCCTGGGATCCTCATACTTGTTAATTAAAAGGGACAAAATGTATTTATTATTTATATGATTATTATAAATGATAATAATATAGAAACAACACTTTCACTACCTTTATCATTAATTTTATATGTGATAGCCAGAGAGTGTATCTTTCTTTACTGTTATGGATATGGATATTTTGCAATTAGTTAAGCACCTGTGCACTAATCCTGAGGTCCCAGGTTCAATTCCCGGTGGAGGCAGAGATAAGAACTACACTTTTCTTCTGCTTACCAGTCTGGTTTTTTAATATACATTTATTTGTTATTGTGTTACAAGTCTTATATTGAATTACCAAGCGAAGAATGGCAGCTAGTTAGCATTCTTTTTACATCCCAATCCCAGGACTTAAGAAAATTAAACAATTATATCAATTATAGTTTTCAGAGATTCGCGATTTATACTCATGATTAATAACTAAGGGGACTTATCGCGTATGTTTACGTTATGTTTTAATAATAAAGTTACCTTTATTAACCCGACGTTTAGGCTATGTTGCAGTTTATTATTTAAAAACATATGCGATAAGTCCCGTTAGTTATTAATCATAATTATATCATACCTTAAGGGAAAGCCTGGACTGCCAGACAGCTGGCATTGTCCGGCAGAAGGATCTGTTCCACCTCGTAGGGTTGGAAGAGCTTCACATCACTCGGCCATGGCTCTGCCGCTGTGGAATGAAACAGTTGAGTTAATTAATGGAAAATATTAAAATGCACCAAAAAAATTATGTACACCAAAATTACACAAAATACTGATTGATATTCTTAAATACTATATAAAAATACATATGCGTTAACAACCATTAACCCTTGTAGTGTAGTCAGTGGTTCCGGTTTCCATCTCTGCAATTGTGAAGGTAGTAATTCTGTGGCTGCCTCAAACCCACATGTTGACCAGATAGTTACTATTCAATGTCACAGGTAAGCGATGTCACCTTTTACAAGCCACTAACTCTTACCTGTTCAGGGAACAGATAGGTTTCTTCACGATGTTTTCCCTCACCGTAGCATTTACTTAAATATTATATATTACAGTAAACGGTACATCTGGTTTATATTGAATTATTTTGGTGTACAATTCATTATTTTTGGTGTTAAAATTTGTATGTTTGAGGTTCATTTAAATACTAGACCTAATTAATGGCTTAAGGCTTGTGTACATAAAAAGAGTTTACACACTCAAGCAAGTCTCGTCTGAGCCCTTAGACAAGAAACAAAAAGCTAAGTCAATAGAACTCATAATGTATGGGACAGTCTGACCTCATTCACTAAGTCACTTGTAATATTCTAAATGGATTTCATACATTCTGAATTGTTAGGGGTGGTAATTCTATTCTATAGTAATAGGTACACAGATTTCTTTTGTAAATGACTTATTGGGTATATGCAGTCCACCATTCTGGACTATACAAAAGGTTCCTAAGGGGGCTAATGCTTTATGAAAAATACGTTTTAATATCAGATCAGTTACAGAGTGAAGTTTAGTAGAATAACAAATGTGACAAATTTCAGCATATTTGAAGTAAAATTTGTCATTTTTGCTTATATCAATAGCAAAATTTGACTCTTGCTAATCCACTACCAACTTCACACTATTGCTGATCTGATATTAAACTGTGTTTGTGCTAAAGCGCAATAGTAGACTTAAGATCCCTGGTTGCATAGTGCACATATTTTACTACAATTATATTCAGGGAGCATTTTTAGATGCATTTCCTTGAATACCAAACAAAATATTAATCGTATCAACACAAGATCTAAATCTACAAACACAACCAAATTTTAGGTTAGATTCTAATTCAATAATTATTTACTACAAACATGCTTCTCACAGTCGGTTCCGGTAAATAACCGTCAGTACAAAGTACAGGTTATCACAATATATTATGTTATTCAAGACAAAAGTTGACTTAAAACTCCAAAATGCTTTATACCAAATTCGATATCGCGTGAATCCATTTTTACGACCTTTTTCTTGTTTGCAACAGCAAATTAAATATATAGATGGTCGAATAACCAAAAGAGCATCACCAATCTATAATAAAACAAATGATATCATTCTAAAGATCTGTTTTTAGCTGCGGTGCATGTGACAATAGAAAATTATGTAATAATAAATATATATTGTCCCACCTTTAAGCGAATCTATTATAGTATCCTGCAAAGAAAACTGATTCATCCTGGACACACTTTACTAGTTTACAAACTGTACTGAACACTCCTTTATCATTTATCAGATAAGAGAAGCTAATTAATTTATTTTAATTTAAAAAACACCAATATATTGCATTCCGTTTCTAACTAAACAGCTGAGTTTGATAGACTTGACACTATTGACAGTTTGAAAAACAAGGTTGCTATAGACGACTGAAGAAATGAAGGAGACCATAATATAAGTTAGACCTAAACCACTTTATTTTACTCGTCCTAAACTCTTTCGATGTAAACGGAACCATTACGACAATAATTGTCCAGTCTTTACTAATTTAACAGTTAGCTACAGCAAACAGTAACTGGATGAAAGTCTCGATTGATCGTATTTTGTAGAACCTCGGTCACCAAAATTTTAGGTATGATTTATAACGACCTCCATAGCGTGATTGAGTAACCTCCTGAACGCTAATCGTAAGGTCAAGGGTTCGATTCTCGGTGGAGGCGGAGTTACGAACTTTGCTTTTATTCTGCTTTCCAGTCTGGTTGCTGATTATATATTCATTTATCTATTTATAAAATATACGTTGGTTAAATACCCTTAACACAAGTCTAAAATAAATTTACCTATTGCTGTATTAGTGTCCCAAATAATATAATTAATAGCCATCAGATATTACTCTGTAGTATCTGTTAATCTCTAATAAAGAGAAAATAATATCAATGCCTAAGAACATAACACAAAGATCGTAAAAACCATGTTTGAACCGCGTGTACCTTTTAATGGTACAGTATAATAATGATAATATAGTAACCAGGTGCAATCGCCTGAGAATATCCATACCTATCTATTTATCTCATTTATAGATTATCTTCTTCTGTTTTTTTTCTGTTTGACAAGTATACCTACTTTTTTATTACGAAAATGAACATAGAACATCACAAAATTTTAAATATCACTGGTACATGCTTAGGCAGGACTTACACTCTAATCCACTCATTCAAAGTCGAGTCCCATATGGTTGAGCTACACGTTTTTTCTCTGGTTTTTCTGATATTTATATATGCAGTATAGAAATAAAAATAAAAAACTTTTTGGTCACTTACTAGCATGAATACCGGGATTGTGATATGGTGGCAAATTGCACATTGCCTAGTAGATTACATTAAACCCTAGTCTATTAGTCGCCTCCTATAACAGTCTAAGAGGAAGGGCAGCTTGTGAGAATTATTTTTACGTCCCACTAGCACAGGACATTCTTCTCAGATTTAGTGGCTTTCTACACGAGCGTGTAAGCCGTGACTGGATTCTCGCGTTGGAACCGTGCGTTCGACAGGAACCATTACGTTAAATTGGTGTCTACACGGCGGGAAGATCCAGCAGTAGGCAGGGGCGCGGTGTTGACATCGAAGTTGGTGTCAAAATTGCGTCGGTAATCCAGCCCAGCCATTTTACACGAGACGGTGTCACCACACGCAGCAGCTCAACTCTGGGACCTTAGTACACTAATGATTTTTGCATAATGACAGAGGCCTTAGTCCACTAATACTTTTTCCAAAATATCTGTTCAATTTCAAATTAGTAATAGTGTGAAGTTGATATTATTATGACGAAAAGTGACAAAATCTCCAATTTTTAAGCGCGATTTGACACTATTGCCGATTTTAATGGTGAAATTTGACACTTTTGGCATCCACTACCAACATCACACTTTTACTGATCTGATATTGAACTGTGTTTATACCAAAACGCTTTAGTAGACTTGGGCCCCAGATCTATGGTATAGTTGCGTTCTAAAAGGTCATCTAAAAAGTATTGCTTTGTACTTACTAATGGTAGGAAGGAACAAACGATGGTTTCCGCAGCTAGCTATACAGTGATGGTTGTCTAATAAGTTAACACCAAACATGTCGTGATCCAAATTTACTGGAGCATCACTTTCTGTATCAACTGCACTGAGTTTTTCTTTAGAATTAATAATGTCCATGTATTTATTCAAATTAATCTTTGTTTCATTTTCGAATTTTTGGTCAGATTTCTTCACGAACAATTTTTCTGGCAAACCTTCAGTTTTACGGACTGTCTCGTCTGTTTCTGTAAATTCTGAGGTAATAGTTTGCGTCATGTTTTTCCAAAATAGATAAGCATTTATACTTGAAATTTAGGTCATTGGTTTTTCATTTGGAAAAAGCTTAGGGATAAATACTGACCGATTTGTGTCAAAATTATATTTGATCATAAACAAGCATTGTTTATTATTCAAATATTGTTTGTCTTGGAATATGAAATCATTTAAAGGAGGTATATTCGTTGGCCACTGATATCTTCAATACTATTAAAACTATTTTTTTAATGCCTACCTAAAAGTTTAGTAGGTGTTGCATATCATTGTAAGAAAGTAAGATACAATAGATTGTATCAGCTTCTTATTTTATACTGGTCCATTACAAGAAAAGAGGAAATTATTTGTATTTCGTTGCATCCAAAATACGTAGCAACATTCATACAGCACTTTATTTTACGGATAAACTGTCAGTCACACACTATCGATGACATTTCAATTAAAATATTGTCAGTCAAACATTTTGTGCCAGGCTTGGTTGGCGTTTGTTTGTTTGATTGGATTTTTGGTTATTACTAATATAGTTAACCATTAGCCAGACATCTCTTTGAGATATACATTAATAAAGTAGGAAGAAGCACATTTAAACTTTACGATGGCAGACGTCCTAGACATTGAAAACTCCGAAGAATTTGAAGTTGACGAAGATGGAGAGCGTATGTATCATACGTTTGTAATAAATTACTTTTTAGTGAAAGTTGCTTTAATAAGAAACAGTTATCTCCACGCTTGATGAACTAAACTAGTGCAATATCAAGCGTTGATTGATTAGGCATTGTCTTAATAAGAGTTGAGGTTATGTTTTGTTTTCGTCATAAAATTACCGGGATCAATTAACACGCTTAAAATAACTACCGAAGTACTTCAGTATTATAAGTATATACTAGTTTTGCTTACACAGACCATAATTCCATACCCTTTTACTATTGAGTATTACTAGTCAGTTACTCATTAAGGGTTTGGTTATACCAAAGTCACTATAGCTTCAAATTCTGGTTTGAATAACCTTTTGAGGATAAGTTACTTTGGGTATAATTTACATATTACAACTTTTGGTATCTATGCTATGTATCTACTGTCAATATATTTACAGTAGGGCCTCGATAGTCTGAACACCAAAAAATTATTCCCCGTTCGGATGTACAAAGCGTTCAGATTATAGTATGTAGGTATTTTAAAGGACATTTATTGAAATGAAACAATAATAATAATAATAATAACGTTTATTCACAAAAACACATTAACATACACATACAGGAAATTAAAAAAAAAAAGAGAAAGAGAAAAAGAATGTATAAGTAAATAATTAAATCCTACATGTGCAATCGCGCAGACGGTTTGCGATTGGGTGGGGGTGTTCGGTTATAGAAGCGTTCGGATTAGCTTGGGTTTGAATTATCAAGGCCCTGCTGCATGTATGCTTAGGCTTGTTAATGTCAAGTGACAGTGGCGCCGCAATCAAAAATACATTGAGGTCTGTGTCTAAAACTGAAATTGTGACATGTTTGTTACTTCTCTCTGTTGGCATCTAACCATATGCCATATATACCTTGCTGTGAATGAACACTAATTTTTGATGTCCCTAATTCTTAAATATAATTAGTAAGGGGCTAGCTCAGTTGTTTGGGGCTTGGCTCTGTATCAATGGGTACAGGGTTCAAATCCCGCTTGAGCATGTACCAATGGAAATGAAGTTTAATGAATTTCTATGTACATTTTCGTAATAAAAACACATTTACGAAATGCATCAAATTATAAGGTGAGGGAAAACATCATGAGGAAATCTACCTGGGCCCTTACTCACTAATTAACTTTGACAGCCACTCAACTGCGAGGCTATAGCGATAAATCTGCATCTCGGCCGTAAAAGTGGCACTCTGCTAATATTTTTGATGACGGCCAGAATAGCGCCATAATAGCGAGTCAATGGCACTTCAGTGGCCACTCAAAGTACAGAAATTATTGTCTATGGATTACAACAATTTAAAAAAACTGTTTGCACTGACAATGCAGCAATGTCAATTAATGCATATTGATTTAGCAGTTAAAAGTTTTAAGTTTATAAACGTAAACGTAACTAAAAACGTAACTGAAAAAAATATTTTATGTTTTAATTGAAACTAAAACTACTAACTGAGTGTGTGAGTGTACACTAGATATTGACCATAGACAAAAAAAGCTGTCAAAACAATAGTATGAGTACCAATAATGAAGGCTATTGAACTAATATTGAGGCACGTTTGATTAGTTGTTATTTCGATAGCGCTTCAGTGGCCCAAAAT